>PVIR01033623.1:0-17789 GCA_004026965.1 Petromus typicus
TTATGGAGTGTAATCATGATGTATGTATGCAATGTACCAATAAAGATAATAAATAAATAAATAAATATATGTAAAAAGATGAGTCCTTCTCCCAACAAGAGATACCTTGTACCATGTTATCATGGAATAAGAGGCCACTCAGTAGATATAGCCCAGTCTTGGATCTACTAACCTCTTGAACTGTGAACCAAATAAATTTCTGATGAGTTAGAATTTCAGTCTTCAGTATTCTAATAAAGCAGCAACAAATTTCAGAGGCTACTGAAGATCCATACCTGTATTATGTTATGCAAAATTAATATGTTTTTAATGCTTACTGTAAGAAAGATAACCCTCAGAGGCAATTTCAAAAAATTACTGAGAATCTTAATAAAAAGGCAGAGAAGAAGAATAAAATAGTCCTAAATTATCAATAAAAAATCGGTGAAACCAGAGTGTTGGCATTCCAAAGCAGATCAACACTCATTTCAAGGTATATTTGATAAGAATTTGCAACAAGACTAATAATCTACTAAGTATTGCATGACAAACAAAAAAATAAATGCTGTTCCCCAGTATGGATTTGAGTTTGTGAAGAAATATTAAATATTTTCCAGCATGGGACAAAATGTCTCTGTAGTAGTAGCAGGAGTAAAAAGGGAAAAATAATTTTTAAAAAAGGAATAGCCATGAAATTAATTAGAAACAAGTACTTGAAAAACTTGAGCAAGTATAGCTTTGGTTGCTGGCAAAATACCGTTAACAAGATCGAGAATGAGCACTGAGCTGGCAGCAGAGGTCAGGAAGAGGGCAGAGGAGGAACGAGGTAAGGCCTGTGGGGCAGCAGCAAGGACGGGGCAGGAACACAGGAAGTACAAACATTGTGGTCTGTTTTGCTTGCTCATGTAGTTTCAACCAAAATCGGTATTTTTTTGAAACAACATATATCTGAGAACAGTTGTCCATTTCAGTAACAGAATTATTTTATTATATTGCTGGAAAAGCGTATGTGTTGAAAGTTAAAAGGTACCAGGTGGAGGTTATACACTTTGTATTAATACGGCAACATGGAATGAGATTTATGAGTTTTGATGTAATACAATCTTTTAGTGAAAACAATTTCACTTTCTCGTGTGTATCTTATCTTGGTTTTATATTAACATAATTTTAGTAAATGTATTTTCTGAATTTTATTTTATTCAAGTAACTGTTTAAAGAGTATGGGATCTACAATTGCAACAAACAGTCTGATACAACTGTAAATTAGGTGTGGAGAGATGCCAAATTTTTGTTAGAAATATGTTTGGAACAGTGATTTGGATATAACTTTTTCAAGGTCAATATTTATTTTAAACTATTTCAGATGTATGTTTTTGCTCGCTTTCCAAGCATATTTCAGATTTTCACCAAAACTATATTAAAACTTTAGTATGTAATATGATTCTGCTCATACAATGAAGAATAATGTCAATTTGCTCAGGAAGTTACTTGGACTTTTCTCTGGAAAACTAAAACAACTTTAGCATTTTAAGGTCTGAGAGGAATCTAAGTTTTGTTCAATCCACAGAAAATTGACAAGCTCGTATTCTCAGCTCTCAAATTCCTGCACAGACATGATTCATCCCATCATGCTCATTCAGTGCAGAAGGAATGGCAGCGTTTGGAGTGCTAATGCAGCGAGACAGCCTTCTGGCAGTGGACGTAGGAGAACCAACATTCTGAAACACTAAAAAAGGACTGAAAATAAGAAATGTTGCTGAGCTATACTGATAAAATGTCAGAGAGGAAGAATGAGGATGAGGGATAAACATTAAAAATGAAAACCGGAAAGTGATGTGTTTTATCTAAGCAGTACATATCAAGCATGGGTTATATTTGAAAAATATATAGGTCAACTTACATATGTATAAACTTAAAGGTTTATAAGAAGAGTAGAGTACAATGAAAGACATAATAGACTCTCAAAATGCCATCATAGTACTGTATTAGGATTCATTTATTCCCTTCAGCTTTTCACCCTAGAAATCAGTGAGACAACTGCCTAGTTGTAACATCAGGTGTAGAAAACTGGTCCTCAGGCCTGTGATGCCCTTAAACCATGGGGTGACTTAGGTAGAGATTCCACCCCCAGAAATGACTTCTCCAGGGGTTTTGACAAGATCAAGGAACTGATAACTGTAACACATTACCAAAAACTCTGATGTGCTGTCAAAGTTAAGAAACACTGGCTTATAAGGAGAAAGACTGTAAACATCTTATTATTAAACATCATTTTTGTTCTGTTTTTCTTTCTCAGCTTCTTTTTTTCCTTTAGAATTTGGATAGAAATCATAAGGGGATTTAACTGACTCAATAGACCTGATATCTTTTATTCATGTCCTCACTGCACACACATGCAACACCTTGACACATCCCACTGGACCCCCATCTGATATCTGATGGTTTGAACTTTTTTTTATTATTATTATTGCTCATGTTTTGTGTTGATAATGTTACACTACAGGGGGAGCACAAATATAATTCCAGCTCTCCCTCTTCTACATTATTCTTTATTATATTTTTCTCATTATCATAGGATATAACAGATAATCCTTATTTTAAATAAGTTTTTCAAATAATGAAAACAACCTAACTTAATTAATGAGTCTAATAAAACCTTGATATCTAGTTGGGAAAGAACAATGTAAGGAATGAAATCATAGGCCAATTACAGAGAAAAAGTTAGACAAAAAAATTCTTAATAAATATTATCTAACTGAATAAACTGTATATTTTAATAAATGGTAGAATCAAATAGGGTTTATTCTAAGAATTTTTAATAGGTTACATTAAAAAAAAATCTGTGTCATTGCTTTAGGACTGTTTGATTTTATGTCCCAGAGCTGGGTCTGGATGGAGGCAGTGTAGAAGGTGGACTAGGGATCACACTGGACGACTGAGGGGTCACGGATATGACAACTGAGCAGAGGCTCCAGAAGTGGAGAGGTGTCCACTGTCAACACCGGCCTAACATGATGAGTCTATATTTTGCTACATGTCTGAACCACAGCTTGGTTCAGCATCTGAACAAGATATATATGTTATTGTGTAGAATTAATTATTTTTAATGTCTGTACCTGTTCTATATTGTGAGATTGTCTAACTTTCAGAGAGGATAAAATCTTGCAAACATCTCTCCTTTTTTTAATCCAATGTAGCATTTTTAGTCTTTTTGTGAAATGTCTAGAAAAGGCCACACTAGTAAATACTCTAAAGTATTTACAAAAACATCAGAGTATGAGGGTCATAGGTTCCTCATCGTTATTCACTCTATGCAGAAACAACTTTATTCACTCACACTGAAAACAGGATTTCATATCATTTTTACAAATCACCAAATGACTGTCTTTTTACATTTCAGTTAATCATGTACAATACAAGGAATGGATGGTACTGCACATAATGTGCAAGCCCAAGGGCCCAAATTCAATCCCTAGTACCACCAAAATAATAATATTAATAATGATGTAAAATACATTCTTAGCACATGAGTGGTACAAAAATGAGAGGTTTGCCACATTTGGGTAAAGAACAACAAGATCATGATCTCTTATTCAGAGCAACCACAGAAAAATAGGGACTGTATTTAAAGACATGAAGAGATGGTGCTGAGAATTAAAGTCAAAGATGTTGATGGTGCCACAGCAAAGACATATCTGGCACTGTAATGAAGGACACAAGTTAAAGCCAAGAGAACTACATAATCCAGTTAGTTCTAATGGAGAAAAAATTTTAATTTCTTTAATCCTTGCTTTTCCCTTATAAAGTAACAGAAATAAATTTTAAATACTCTAAGATAATTTTCAATGTTAAAATTATCCCATCTTCCTGTATGAATGTTTCTTTTTCCCTTGCTTATTATTGTTTTGCTCATGTACAATTATAGAAGGCAAAATTTTAAGACAGGAGATACCATTAGAATGGAAAATGAATACTTGGCTCTTTACTTATCTGTAAAGCACAAGGCATTCATAGAAAAGCACACCCTTTAAGCCTGTCAATGATTTGTACCATATCATCAATGAGCATACATTTTGAAATATAAGAAATATAAAATCAAAGTAAAATATAAATTATGCAGCAGAGAAGTCCAATTACAAGGAGGAAAAAAATATTTAGCTGCATACAGCCTACCTCTTGCTGTCATCAAAAGCACTTGGCAGGATGTGGCCCTTGCTGCAGGCCCTAGACTTGTATGACTTAGACTTTAATGGCTGACGTGCTATCTTTTACAGCACAGTATAATTACAATTACAGTTTTTTTCAATTTTACTGTCTGGCATTACATACTCTCTAAGTGGCATAAAAAATAGTCTATAAATAATAACGTGGAGCTCACTAAACTCACTGGACTAAACCATATTTTTCAATTTTTCTAAAGTAAAACACGATACAAAATAGAACGTATTAAAAAAAAAAACAAGAGAAAAGAGGGGGCCAATATTTATGCTATGTGCACTGACAAACACAAAACCCAAGAAGTTAACCTGATGATCACTACGTTGTTTACTGTAACTAATTTTGTTTTTATTTGGCTATGCCCCAAATCAGATGCATTAGCCAGAGCCACCACAGCCCTGCCGCAACGCAGAACCAGCTGTTTCTGTTCCCATGGCCCCTTGCCGCCCGTGCTCGGAGTGCTGACGCCAGCACTGAGCCCTCTCCCCCTCCTCTCTTCTCAGTCACCAGGCCCTGGCGATCCACTTTAGAAAGGGTTCCCCATGATCTTCTCCCTCTGGCTTTCCTGCTAATTCATTATTTTGTCTTTCTGGAGCAGTCTACAGGTTGGAACATAGAAGAGAGCAGACGTTTCTGAGACTGGGCGGTGTCAGGGTGGTTCTTAAATAGTTTTATGCATGGACACCGCAGCTGCCTAGAGGAAGATCAACTTCAAAGTTTTACTTCTGCTTACTAATTGATTTTAGCACATTTTATTATATCATCTCTTTCCTCTTTATGCAGCCAACAAATATAAACAAATATATATAAACAAATATATCACAAGCATTTGAGTTCAAACGGGACAAAATATCAACCAGCTACACAATTTGACTGAAAAATAGGATGCATGATATTTTTAAAATTCTAACAGTAAAAGTCATGTTTCCAGTAGTTCTCAAAATATTTCCATTCACCTCCAACAAACTCATCCCAACTTTCTTGTCACTTCTGAAAGGGTTGTAGAAGTTCTCTTTTGTGAGTGTCTTTATGTGGTTGCCTACATATTCTCAATTGCTTGAAAACATATATCTTTCATCATCATTTTGACTTTGGGGAAGAGTCAGAAATTCCAAGTTGCCAGATCCAAAGAATAAGACAGATGAGGAGGTCATATTGCAGCAGTATTCACCTCATTTTTTATCATACTTCAGAAAGACATTAATGCAAGAGAATGCCCAGAACTGCTTCAGAAACTGGTAAGAATGATGGGATTGTATGTTGGAAGCAAGAGCAGTATTCCAAGGGGGGTAATGGAAATGCAACTTTTATTGGAATGCCACAAATTTTCACATTCATTTTATATTCTAGTCACACCTTGTAAATATTGGACTGAGGTGAGAAGAAATTTTTTTTTCTAATATTAAGATGCTAGCTTGTTCTCAGGGAGCCCGCAGTTGGGGAAGACAAATGGAACAAGGAAACGAACAATCCAAAATATTTCTATAGCTCAGTATATGGTTCACTGGTAAAAACAGAGACTTCAATTGTTGTAGTTTATAAAGAAAAGAAAAACCTGAGTTCTAATGACATCAACCTTATAAGAAAACAGGACTGTGGACTAGTTTAATATTAGGCCACTCAAAGCTGGATGAATCTTGCCAAAACATTATCTCATACATTCCCAAATCAAATATATTTCATGTAATTATCTCATGTTCTTTTGTTTTTAGATTTGCACCCAGTATTTATTTTTCTTGGCATGAGTTAGATTTGCCAGTATAAGTTTAGCTTGCCTTATTTACTTCTCAAACATAAAAGAATGTTTAAATGTTTCATGATCGGACGACAATCAATATTTCATATTAATTACAGAGAAAAGATACCCATAGAGCTATTTTAAAGCCCTGTTGGCCTGTGAAGGAAAGGCAATAAGAAATAAATGATGAATTATTAATTAATAGTGATGAATTATTCATAAGATATTTGTGCCAGGAACAGTGCTAAATTTTTTTCACAGACTTCTTTAATTCTCACTGTGAACACTTATGAAGCTCTCATTAAGAAAGATGATTTTAGAGGTGATTAAAGAACACCAGAGAGTTTGGGAATCATGAAGGACTTTCTAAACAATAATAAATTTAAAGTCAGGTAATCACTCAGAAAAGTCAGAAGGGAGAGAAGACAGGAGCAAAGGAGAGAAAGAGAGACAGAGATAGGAAGATACATTGGTTACAGAGAAAGTAAACTATATGGTCATCAAGAAAGAAGTAGATTAAAAAGCCCCAACACCCACTGCATATGCCAGGACCAGGAAAGTGCCCATGATTTCATCGAACTCATAACCATCCATGGTGCCTCAGTTAGGACTCTAGTTCCCTACAAGAAGCAAAGAGTAATGGCAAGGCAGAAACCAATGGAGTGTTCAAAAAAGTGACTGAGTCATGACAACAACCCTTTACATCAAAGACGTCCATTCTCTGCCTAGAACACAGAGGACACATTTGATGTACTTTTTATTTTTTGACTTAACATTTCCCCTACAGTACTGAGAGTTGATGAGGGACCCTATAGTGCCTGGTTCTGGTCCACGTTTTCCTGATACCTTGTGCATGATGCTCTGGGCAAGACCAGAAAGAAGATAGTTGAGAGAGGAGCTGAAAGAGTTTCTTTACCCCTCCTAAGACACCAGCACATTTGAAGAAAAAGTACATCTTCAGGACAGCCTCAAAGTGAAATAAATAGGTCATAACTGTGTAAATATTGTATTTTTTCTTGGTCTGAGAAAATGAAGATGTTAATGAGTTCTAGAATATATAGCAGATATTGTGAAATAGAAAATATTTAAAAGGAAATGGAGTGTAGCGTTAAGTAACAAAGGGAAAAATAATGTGATAGTAATAAGAAAAAAGGAAACAAAACTTATGTATATAGGGAGCAGGAGGTTGTGGAATGGGTAGGGGATGGAAAAAAGTGAGAATTGTGTCACATACTCGAATGGGAAAAAATGAGAGTTGTATCATCTACTCAAATTCTCAATGTTGAATGCGGTCATGATATGTATATATAATATACCAATAAAGATTTGAATTAACAACAAAAAAAGCACAGCAACCACCTCTTCTAGTCTATCAAGACAAAATGACTCTGGATAAAAACTAAAGCTCAAATGGTAGAGGTCATCCAGAGAAGAGCAGCCCAACTTGTTTTTAGTTGTTAGTAGAGGGAAAACACAGAAAAGAGAGGGTTCTTTCTTAAAAAGAGAACTATGCCCTGGTCTTAAGAATAATCCTAGAGGAGGAGTAATCCTAGAATGATTTCCTCAGACTATGCCAATGAGAAATAGGTGAGGTTTGTAAAAAATGGCAATGTATGATGGCAGAAGTCCCCACACATAGATGCAGAGGCTGTGAAGGAATGGGTATTATAAATTATCCATTACTTTCAGGAATTTCTCTTTTCTGACTTTGAAAGTTATAGTTTAAAAGTATACAAGTCATTTTGAGTTCTTCTTCTTCTTCTTTTTTGTTTCTGGTACCAGGGATCAGACCTCAGTACATTGTGCTTGGAGGTCAATGTGTGCTTGGCTCCACTGAGCTAAATTCAAATTTTTGGATTTTCTTATAAGTAAGATGTGAGTTTTCCTAATAACTTTTTACTCTTTCCTTTACGGTTCATCATAAATATATAATTATTTTATATCACTAGAGTTATGGTTATCCTGCAGTGAGAGGGACCCAAAAGCTCCCTGACAGAGACAAACCACATGGAACTTTTGGTGCAATCATGGGGGGGTGACTTTATGGTAGTGCGAGTCTGTTCAAAAAGGACCTTCAGAGAGGGACCCCATGTGACCATTGCTTCGCCATTCTAAAGTAAACACAGGCACACCTAGAACCATGGACGTAGCTTTTTATGCACTATTATATACTCATTTCAAATAACAATGCTGCATTTTACTGTGCTTTACAACACTACCTTCTACAAAAGGAGACAGAACATTCCTGGTGATCATGTCCTTCCGAGGCCAGGATGAGAGAGGCTTAAGTCTTCTTCTTTGTAATTTAGAGAAGAAAGCTCCATGTATACTGTTTTTGAAATAAGAATGCCTACGTGGAAACTATCATATACAGCTTAAACTGTGTGTCCATTCTTTTCCTCCTGAGGATAAAAAAACAAAACAAAACAAAAAAAACAAAAAAGAGAAAAACATTTTTGGCCTTCAGGGGTGCAGTGTATAACTCTGCTGGTGCAGTCTGTGTTCAGAATGCTCAGTACCTCAACTCTATTCAGCTTTGCCTCCATTTGCATGCAAGGTACACACAGGCATGAGGAGAGGGAGGACCTGGGCATGCCCTGGCTGTCTTCTCTGTGCAGAGCCTCAGTGGCCCTTTTGGAAATGTCTCATTTTGTATCACAGAGACATATAAGGCAGATATTTTCCCTGAGATGCAATCAAATACCTCAGTGAGGACTCAATGAGGGGCTGGGGCTACCCTGATGCTCTGAACATTCAGGGGCCTCTGGGCCGACACTTTAGTGGGAAGAGAGAATAAATGCACAGATGAGCAAATGCACGCAATGGTATCATATTGTGACAAGTGCACAAGGAGTGTGCCACATGACTGGGGGGAAAGCTCATCTGCGGGGGGTGGCCAGTGAGTGGGGTATTGTTTTATAGAAGGTGATTGGGAGCTGCCTTCCTGAGCAGCCTCAAAAAACTGAGAGGATGAGCCAATGTGAGTAGATAACATACCATGTCATTCCACTAAGACCTCTGTAGGTGCTGGAACACTTGCATACTGAGCAAAGTGGCAGTGCCTCTGGGGATTGTGCTGGACATTTGGATCCAATCATTCTCACATTTGTTTATTGGATCAAGTAGCAAATCTCTTCCAAACTGGTCTCTCTTCCTTGGAATCAGATACATTTTTCAACCACACAGGATCCTCCTGTTCTTGGGTCTCTGTGGGTTCTGACCTAGCCTGCAAGGCAAGTCTAGCACTTAATCTGTTGAGGGGAAGTTTCCTGGCCACACTGCCACAGGGGATGTTCTGGTACCCATGATGTATTCTGCTCCATGGTCCCTGCATCACTGAGCTTCACAGTGACCAGCTCCCCGCTCCCCGCGGTGGTCTCAGTTTCCCTGGTTCTTCCCCTCTTCTTTCCTCTCACATAGGAGACTACACACAGTAGCAGAGTAACAGCATGTTAGTCTCTGCCCCATGTTCTGTTACCTGTCTGGTTCTGACACCGACTCCTAGACTACCCAGCCCTAGGGGGAAGTGACTGCTTTCCATTTTCTACCACTCTTGGTGTTCCAAACAGAGTTATTCTCTAGAGGGTTGATGAAAAGCTTTCAAAAATTGTGGTCAAATTGTGAACTGATGGCTAAAAAAAAATACAGTCATTGCTTTTTCAGACACACACACACACACACACACACACACACACACACACACACACACGTCCTTCAGGGAGGAAATGGGTTGATCCAAGGGCCATTGAGAGAGGACAGTGAGCTCTGGAAATATGATCAATAAAGTAAATCATCTGCAAATCCAAAATGAAATAAAAGTAACTTTTCAATAAATTCTGTGCTGACTCCCCCATATTGCAACCCTAAACCCAGTGTCATTTAGGGTTTCTCTTTCACCACATCAATCTCAGGCTTCAGTATCTGAGGTTCTTCCCAGACATGCCACACTAGGTCTCTGTAGAAACCTAGTTTCTCTGTAGAAACTTTCTCTTCTACACTCAAAAACTCTGCCTCTCCTCACATTTGAAACTGTTTACTCCTATAAGAGATGTTTTCAGGACATAAGGGTCTTGGGAAACACAGCGCAAAACATGAGAAAGAACCAAAAGTTGTACTTGATAAGATCAGAGACAGTGTCAACTGTACATGAGCAATACTGAGGAAAAGTCATCCTGGTGTATGCTTCATATTAAACATGAATAAAACTGACTGAGAAGAAAGGAGTTATCCTTCATAGAAAAAACAATTTTATATTCCCCCATTTAAACTAGTCTGCTGACTGAGGTGTCTGATCACAGAAGGGATGTCACTGTGGCAAGCAAAGCAATGTCCAAAATTTTTTCCTAATTTCCCTAAGCCCTTTCCCATATGTCCCCATACTAGTTTTCCCATAGACTGTCACTTTCCTCTAAGGTTATGGAACAGCTTTGTGACTCTTAGAGGCTTTTTGATTATTTTATATATGCAAGCAATGACTGTAGGACTTCATAAAACATCTACCTTCTTTACAGAAGTATTCTCATCAGCATCTGGATGAATACTGAAGATGCTGTAACCAGAGCAATAGGCAATATCAAGTCCTTCTCAGAGTTGTCCCTCTTGTTTGAATGGGGATGAGATGAGAGTCTGAAGCATACCTTTTAATATATCAGAACTGTCATGATTCACCTAGTGTCTCCCTGTCTCTGTGCCATAGGTACTACTGCCACCATTCACTTAACTGCTTACAGGGAACATACTTGGTGTTGAACAATGAGTAAGTGAGAGGATAGTAGCACAAACCCAGGCTGTGCTACTGTGCGTTGTGTGATACATCCAATTTACAGGTAGCTCAGAGCAGCTAGGCCTTGGGATAATGTTAGAAATTATTCACTAGTCGAAATTGCTTAGAGAAAGACTTTACCTCTCCCCAGAATATAACCTAAGACTTGTATCCTCAGTTAACACAGAAATGTCATAAGGAAGTCATCTAACAGGTTCACTGAGTCCACATGTCTTCTTGTTGCTTTTTCTACCTTAAAGATCCCCAAGCAAACTGAAATGGATTAAAGCCCTTTTACTCTCGTCTAAGTTATATTGATCATTACACTGCTTCTTCCTGGGTAAGAGACATTACTTAATGCCTGTCATCATCCCTGATTTGGACAGAGTTGGTGTCCTGGGGTTTTATTTTTTTTTTTGTCATTCAAAGATATCAATGATTTTCACTAATTTTTAGTTTTATTCTTCAAAAATTGTGTAGCATCTAATATAATTTCCTGAAATTAGAAAGTGAATTTCTATCATTTTGAACTCATTCAGAATTTCATTGTACTTTCATTTTATATTAGTAAATTTTACATTTTGATAGCACTGTTGCATTTTCTGAAAGCAAATATCTGCAGACTGTTTTAAGATTTATGCTACCATTGATTTCATCATGTACTGCTAACAGTCTCTCTCCTTTTGAAAAATACCATCTGGGAATCATTGGAATCTTTCACATTCAAGACATACAAGGTTTATTAAAGTTAAATTCTTTTTCAAACAGCTTCTTTGCCATTTTGTATTGAGTTTGCAAGGATGTATTCCAAATGAAAGCTCAACTCCCTGTTTTCAAAGTTAAGAATTATAAGGTAATGACAGTAGAACAGTAAAACAAGCAGAGTCCTTTAATGTAACGTCCTACACAATCACAGATAGTGCGCTCATGAGATCAGACCTACTGGATAGTAGCATGAAGATTCAAGAAGACATTTTTTTATCAGTTGTATTTTTTACCAGCACTACAGTAGTTCAGAGTTCCTATAGCTCCACTTCCTCAACACTTGGTATTTTCCATTTTTTAGCAAGGCATGTGTTTAAAGTACAGATTCCTACACTATGCTACACATTTTTCAAAATCCATATAACTAGAGTTTCTCTCCAGATTCTACACTTTTTTATAAAAAGTGATTTTCCATTATGCCAAATTATGAATCCTGCTAATTAACTGAGCTCTCGTGCAACAGACAACATAATCACAATGATGGTGATAATGTTATCATTACACAGAACTCAAGCAGGAGTTGGGCACTGAGAATATCGAGGCTATGTCATCAAGTCCTCCAAGAGGAAAAGCAAAGCAGCTCGAATGTGGCCTGGCCAGGGAGACTTCATGAGGTCTGATATTTCCATGAAACACAGGGTCAGTCTTTTGCACTAGTAATGCAAAAGGGCTTATGAAGGAGAAAAATGTGCTCTTTGAAAGTTACAAAATTGATTCTCTGAAAACACATTTTAAAAATTATCATTATAGAGTACTTTTCAAATTCAACCTTTTAATTTTTATTTTAGATAATTAAGGTAAAATCACACCATTTTAGAAAATTATAGTGTATTTTAAAGCTTTTCCTTTTTTGTTTCAAATCAGTAGGCTATCCACTTAGCAGCAGTGTGCCATTTTATTCTATTTTATCTATTTTAGGCATAGGAACATGAGAAGTAAATGAAAATGCACATAATAAAGAAAACTCTTGTCAAAATATATGATTTCTCAGGAGAGAGGCTGAATCTGATACTATGGGTGACATAAACAATTGTCTGGGATTCAAATATCTTTATATTCTCTTCATATTTCATTTTGGAAAAATATTCATAGGAATGTTATATATAGGTGTTGCTATTTCTAAAATTATTAAGATTCTAATATACAATGGCTTTCAATATTATATACTTCAGGGCAAAAACCATTCATGAAAGAAAAATTCCTTACACCACATGGCATATGGTATCTGATGTGTGTGCGTTTCTTTGTTAAGTAACATATGTTAAGATATAGTGTGAAAATTTACATTTCTGGACATCCTTCCCAGATTATATTTATAGACATCCACATATAACATGTAAGCGGAAAACTCAACCGAATGATGTGATCTTGTTCTTTGTAATATAACCAACTTGTTTTTCACATATCTTTTTCATTTTAGAAAATGTGAGTATACAGGGAATTAAACTAGAAATGTACACATGTTTGACACTCTGTGTGTGATGCTAGTATTAGTAACTCTCCTTGGCAGGTAGGCTGTCAGAGCATGACTGTAATGTATGTACACAGAGTGGAGCCTGCGCTGGAGCATGCCTCTCAGAATGCGACGTGAGTGTGCAGGTTTCCACTAGGGGTGGAGCCCATGTACCAGCAGCACTGTGTTGTTCTTAGAAGGATGTTCATTAAAATATCTCAAGCCTGGTGTTTTAGGAAAAGATGGACTTCCTGGATAACATCCTTCTCTCCCTCACTTTTATTTGTATTGATGAGATGTGGAAAATCAAGGAAAAGGGGGAGAAACCTATCCTGTGTCAAGCACACCCAGAAGGACAGGATATATTCAGATACTCAGGATCAAAAGAATCTATCTATAATATACTATAATATACTGTAATCTTACTACTGAAGACTTGATTAGTTATTGCAAACACACTATGAGAAGAGAAAACTAGTAGATTTTTTCTAGCAGTTTTATGTAGTTTTAAAAATTTCTATGATTTCACATTTAAACAAAAGTTTTGATAATAAAAATGAAACCTTAAATATTCAAGACCTTCTCAATCTATTAGGAACCATATATGACAAATCAACAGCCAACACTGTACTACATGGAGACAAGCTGGAAGCATTCCCTGCAAAATCAGGAATAAGACAAAGATGTCCTCTATCACCATTTCTGTGTAATATAGTTCTTGATACATTACCTAGACAAATTAGAAGAGAGAAAAAATAAATAAGCTATGGATACGGAAGAGAGAAGCTAAATTAGAAAAATTAGGAGATATATGATTCCTTACACAGAAGACGCTGAACTTTAGGAAGTGAAAAGAAAGTGAAAGACCTCTACCATGAAACCTATAGTACTCTGGAAAATTGTATCAAAGAAGGTATTAAAAATTTGAATGATATCCTGTATGTATGTATAAGCAGTATTAAGATAGTCAAAACAACTATCCTTGCAAAACTATCATATAGACTCAACAGAACTTGAGAAAACAATCCTAAAATTGACACAGAAACAGAAGAAATCTAGAACGTAAAAAGTAATTCTGGGCAACAAGAGCATGGCAGGGGAATCACAACTTTTAACTTATTCACTGTACTACAAAGGCTACGGTAAGAAAAACAATATGGGTGTGGGTAGGGGAGACTTCTGGGGTTTTAGAACAGATTAGAAGATATAGAAACAACTCCAGACACATTCAGCTACAATATCTTTGATAAAGGGGCCAGATTTCTTTGTTGAAAGAAGGAAAATCTCTTAAGCAAATATTGCTAGGAAAACTTACTATCCATATACTGAAGATCGAACCTATAAGCATTCCTCCTAATAAGAAAATCACAGTAGATCAAAGATATAAACAGTAGAACAGAAACACTTAACTTACTGTAAGATGAAATAAGTAGAACTCTTAAAAACACAGCTGTAGGCAGTCTTTCTAAATAAAACCCTGGTTACATAAGAAATATTATCATGAATCAACAATTAGGATGATATCAAATTGAAGACTTCTGCACAGAAAAGGAAAACACCAACAGATAGATGCTTCTCAGATGAAGCAGTACAAAGGGCAATAAATGCATGAAAAATGTACCAACATCCCTGTCCATTTGAGAAATAAAAAGTAAGACAACAATGAGATTCCATCTCATTCCAGAAAAAATGGGCACCATTAGGAAATCAGCTGGCCACTGTTCTCTTGCATGCAGCCACCCTCTCATTTCAGACAGTCCTTCTCTTTCTACTTTGTCTTTGCCCAAACTTGCTCTGCACAGCCTTTTTCTTTTCTTACCCTTAATAAAACTTTGCTACTCTCTCTCCCCCTCTTAAAAAAAAAAAAATCACAAAGAAATCAACACATAGCAAATGTTGGCTAGGCTACAGAAAAAAACAAATCCTTTTTTAGTGTTGATGGGAGTGCAAAGTGATACAAGTGTTATGAAATACAATATGGAGATTCTCAAAAAAACCTGAAAATAGAAATTCCATTTTATCCAGTTATTTCTCTCTCTAATATCTCTAAAAAAAACTTGAAATTACCATATTACAGTGATATAGGCATAGTCCTGTTTATAGCAGCTCAAGTTATAACAACTAAATCCTGGAAACACTCTATATGTCCATCAACAAATGAACAGAAATAGAAAATGTGATAGTTATACACAATGGAGTACTATATTGCTGCAAAAAGGATAAACATGAATCATTTGTAGGAAAATAGAGGTAAGGTCAGACCAGGATGTTAAGTGAAGTAAATTAGACATATAAGATTAAATATCATATGCTTTGTATTATATGAAAAATATATAAGGTAAGAAAGAGAAGAAAGATAAAACAGAAAAAAAAAGAGGCAAAAGATTTTTGTAATCTAGCATGTAGAGTGTATCTAGAACTGTACCTTGACTTAATACAAGGGTCTTAAAAGTTTTATATGGGGTTTTGTATGGGGAAAAATGTGGGGTTTTTTGTCTATTAGTCTGTTTTTTTATCTGTATAACTAACCTTATTCGGTCCTATCAGATAAATAAAGAAATCTTATATTGACAAAATTTTAAAAAAGGGTTGTGGAATTGAAATGTGTATTTACATGTCCCAGGTCTCTACAATGAATGTAACCAGAATATACTTCAAGCATCACTAAATAAAAGTAAAATAAATAAATAAACAAATATATTGGCATAGAAAAAATAGAATGACTCACAACTGTTTGTGTGCATCTTTTCTTTTCAATCCCTTACTCATTTCCCACAAAATTCAGATAAGAACTTGAAATGAGCTTCACTGAAAACAAAGGTGAGAAGCATACCTAGCATTCCACCTGCTCCTCGTCTGCAGATTCATGGGCAGTCAGGCAGCTGTGAGAACAGGTACTTGTTTGAATCTAATGCAGGCTTGCAAGTGGTAGAGAGTGCGTGAAATGTGTAAAGCACAAACACAAGAAATGGCGAAGGTAGATTTGGATAAATGCGTCCCAAAGTGGGGCTGGGTGGTACAGAGCAGCATTTTTCAAGATTCTTCTGTTAAATGATGAGATTCTGTAAATTAAATCCAACTACCAAAAAGGGTTCCATTTCCACATAGAGTAAGAAGGCAAAACAATAGAGAAGAGTTCTGCTAAGATCTAAGATCTCTGAGGATCTGCTGATCATCAACTTACACAAATGGCAAATGAGTTCTTATTATCTCTTAGGAGATTAAAATAGAATAATCAGGCTATGTTGAATAAAATATACATACATAATGCCTTGTGGCTTTGTAACAATGCTATAAGGTGAGGAGGATTGAGGACAAACATCCACTGAAAATAGCTATTACTCCTCCATGTGTCACAGTAAATTTTCCCCCAACTTAAGTCTTTATTCCTTCATATATAGAGGTGTAGACAGCTAGCCCTCAGGGGTAGGAATGACAGATGCAGAGATAAGGGTCTATAACTGGCTATGATTGCCAATTCCACCCTATATACACTTTAAAATTTGAATATTGTTGATGAATAAATGATCATCCATATAATTAAAGTATTATCTAGCATTGATTGCTTGGTGTTGTGACTGCTTTAATTTTAGAATAAAAACAGCAAATATAAAGTAAAATGCACAAACTCACAAATACAGCAAGTATCTCTCTGTGAGCCTCCAAAGTCTCTAATAACAAATTATGTCAATATCAGCTTTGCTATTCTGTCCTGTACTTTATACATATATTTTTTCATTCTGTACTCTCAGACTGACATTTTCCCGCAGTGTGGAGGGGGTTAATGTCTAATTCAGAGACCCAAATACACAAAACCACCACAACCGTGGGAGGCTGGCAGCTTCCTGAGAAATGCTCAAGGCACCAGTGTCTTCAGGACAGAGGTTTATCCAGTTTTGCTGGAAAGACCCTGGCCCAATGGGCATAAGCTCCTCCCCATTCCTCTTGGGTTCTGATTGGACCATCTGGTGGGGTGTCTCTGCTTGTATTTCACCCCAGATAATAGTCAGCCTCAAACTTTCCGCCTTGTAATATTTAAGCAGAGGTTACAGTTATTGAGGTAAAACAAACAACAACAACAACAACAACAAAATCTTAACTGTTTCATACAATTAATGAACCAAAACTGAACTATGAAGAGTGGATATGGTTGAATAAAGAGATATCTCTGAGGAGGTTGTCATACTTCTTTAAATCTTGCCTTATACATAGATAATGAGATAGAAGTAGCGATGGAGACATAAGAGAATATATAATCAAAATTAAACATTCTACCAAAAGACTTAACAGGAATTTTTGGTAGAGAAGCATAACTGAGGAAAATATATTTCCTCAGCTTTGGTTTAAACATTCCTTAAAAACATGATGGCTGATTTCAGAATCAGCCAACGGTAAATGTTGGCGAGGCTGTGGAGAAGAAGGAACTCTTCTCCACTGTTGGTGGGACTGTAGACTCATACAACCCCTGTGGAAATCAGTTTGGAGAATCCTCCAAAAGCTAGGCTTGATGGTCCCATTTGACCCGGCCATTGCCCTGCTAGGTATATACACACAAGAATTAAAAGACTCATATCACAGTGACATATGTGCACCCATGTTTATAGCAGCCCAATTTGTGATTGCTACATCTTGGAAACAACCCAAGTGTCCATCAACTGGAGACTGGATAAAAAATCTGTGGTTCTTCTACAGAATGGAGTACTACTCTGCCATAAAAAATGATGTTTGAATCATTTCTACTTAAATGGACATACCTTGAGGATATCCTCATAAGTGAAATAAATAGGTCACAGATAGATACATATCACATCTTTTCTCTGGTATGAGAAAATGAAGATGTAAATGAGTCCTAGCATTGTATGTTATATATTGTG
>PVIR01033624.1:0-17767 GCA_004026965.1 Petromus typicus
TAGCCACAACAATTAGACAAGACAAAGAAATAGAAGGAATAAAGATAGGAAAGGAAGAAGTTAAACAGTCATTATTTCCCAATGGCATGATTCTCTATATAGAAGATCCCAAAAACTAGCCAGAAGGCTGCTAGACTTACCCAACAGATTTATTAGCCAGATATGAGCTCAACATCAAAAATCAATATTCTTCCTGTAGAAGAACAACATACTCACTGAGAAAGAAATTGAAGAAATAATTCCTTTCCGAATAACTTACCAAAAACTGAAATATCTGAGAATCAATATAAGAAAAGAAGTGAAACTCCGCTATTCTAAATATTACAGCACTTTAAAATAGGAAATCAAAAAGGAGATCAGAAAGTGAAAGACATCCATTGTTACTGGGTAGAAGAACCAATTGTCAAAATTATCATACCCCCAAAACTATTATATAGATTCGATACAATTCCAATTGAAATTCTAACAGTATATTCCACATAACTAATAGGAACAACCCAAAAATTCATCTGGAACCTGAAGAGACCTAGAATAGTAAAATAAATTTTAAGTAAAAATTACATGACAGGAAGTATCACATTCCTCAACTTGAAACTATACTACTAAGCCACCGTGATAAAAACAACATGGTCCTGGCAAAGTGGTGAATAAGCCACTCCAGAGATACCAAGCAACCTCATCTTTGACAAATAAGTCAAACACTTTCAAGGGAGGAAAGATAGCCTTGTTAATAAATGCAACTTGAAAAACTGGGTCTCAACCTGCCAAAGATTAAAACCAGACTTATATCTTTCACTATACACTAAACTGAAATGAAAGTGTATTAAATATCTAAATATCAAAATGGAAACACTAAACCTGCTGGGAAATAGCTTAAATATGAAAGCAATTTCTTCAGGCTCTCAATGGCATTTAGATCTTTTTAGGTCAGTCCCTATTATGTACATTTGTCTTACTCTCTGCACCATCTTTGCACCTCATCTAATATCATTGAGTCTGTAGCTCTTCTGTCGCTCCTCATAATGTCAGCATATTTGTAACACCATCTAGTGTAGGCTGATCACTCATGTAAAGGAAGGGAATACTTCTTGCTCGCTTTTTCAATTCCTATGTCCTGAAAATATTGCCACATTGCTCACCAGCTTAAATGTGTGATTTTAATTTCTGTCCTTTTTCGACTGTATTTTATTGACATATTTGTTTTGGAATTTTCTGGTAAGGTGTTAGCAGTTCACAAATACAACATTGTTAAATATTTTCATTCCAAAATTTACATCACTTAGCAGGTTAACTTGTCCAAATGATGTTTAAAAAATATTTGCATTACATGAATAATACTAGTTTAGAGATAATATGGCTTTCTGAGATTTTGAACCTCGAGTACAGATTCCTGTATTTTAGCTTCAGGTGTGTACATTTTAAACTTTGTATATAATTGCAATACTCCAAATATCTAAACTAATATTCACCATGTCTGTTGTATATACATATATTTGAAGTAATTATCATGTAGGGTTGTGTACCTGAAAGGTTCTTTTTTCAAATCTTTCTGCAAATTATTTGTAAGGCAACATCATAATATCTGATGTCTACTCACTAATCTACAGAAAATAAGAACACTTCACAGTCATTTATATGTTGTTTTAAATGTGTATGAACTGATTTTAAGATATAAAATCTTTTATATTTCATTAGAATTAAGGATTGAGATAATCAACCTGAGTAGCTACACCAGTAAACACAAGACTGTCCTTGATTACGAACAAAGCCGTATTAACTACTTTTTTTTTTTTTTTTTTTTGAGATAGGGTCTTGCTTTATAGTTCAGACTGGCCCTGAGTTCAGCCTCAAACTCACATCACAGCAACCCTCCTGCCTCTGCCTCCCAAGTGCTGGGATTACAGACGTGAGCCACCATGCCCGGCACGGTGGTATGTGCTACTGAAAGCTGCTGGGCATGAGTCTCCACACCCAGTATTGTATGTGGTTACAGAGGATTGAACCTGTGTCCTTGCACTTGCAAGACAGGCGCCGGAACCACTGAGCTAAATCCCCGGCCCCAACTACTGTAATTTAAAAAAAAAAAAGAAAAAGAAAAGATTTTGTATCAGAACCAGTAAAGTTTGCTGCTACTTTGAATTTCAAAGCAAAGCCCTGATTTCCTGTTGTGGACAGTCTTTCTGACACATCCCCAGGTTCCACAGCCACACCTCACTGCTTGGGTTTTGCTTCACTGTGTCCTTTGGCACGTATATTTGAAGGCCGTGTCCTCCATTTGCCATTGAGCAGCTGCTTACGGATCTGTCATCCATCTTGCACACATTCCCCCCACCCAAAGGAATTGTTTCTTCAATATATCAAAAGTCTTGCTTTGCTGAGGAATTGTCTGCATTTAAAACCACATAGAAAGTAACAAGTTCAAAAAGACAGACAGGAAGTATCTGTGATGATTTGACATATGAAGATAACTGCAAATGGAAATAAGTAAACTGCAAAACGAAGACCAATAGAGCAGCAAAATGACCACTTATGACACCCATCACATCAACATTCCACAAAAAGAGACAAACAAGTAGATGACGATACAACACCAAGAGATTCTGAATAAAGAAATTAAAGAAAAAAAAAACTTAGTTATATATGGAATGATCACTTTCTTTACTGCATACAGACACAGTTGTCATGCTCCCTGCACTATAAAGAAATTTAAAAAATAAAAATATGAAATAATAGTTTTATAAAAGTGACCCTAATTCAATTTTTGCTTGTAAAATTGTAGACAGAATTGTAGAAGAAGCATATTTGAGTTTCTGTGTCTATGTAGAGATTTTAAGTGGAACAAATGCTGGCGAGTACTGGTTTTAGATCATTTTATAAGTTTCAATATTCACCACCAGCACCAGCTCCTCACATAAAAAACCCTGTGTTTTAAATGAAAGAAGAGTTCATCTCATACAGTGTTTATCACCTTGATATTTAAAAGAACTGGCAGAAGTGAATTTCTACAGTGAAGGGCAAAGAAAATAAAATTTTAAAAACCAAGGCTATTAGTCAAAAAGAATGAAAAAAAAACTGAATTCTTCAAGGAAAAGTGATTAAAAGCATGACAGTGAAAGGTCCAAAGGGAATAAATGATTCAAACAAGGATAGAGTGTTAAAATATACATCTAGAAGGATTTGACACCTAAATTTCTAAAGGGCTTGAATGATTTTCAGCAGACCTCAGGCTAAACATTTGTAATGAGAACTTCTCAGAAGCAAATATCAAGGGAAAGAGTCATCTGTTAATAAAAAAAAGGAATTTGTGTTTGATTTTCATTAATTCACATTTGTTTAACTTTCCCCAAAGAAAAATCCAATTTACAATTAATATAGAAAAATAATAGTTTGTATCTACTAAATAGAACATTTCCTGTCATTTGCAAACATTAGCATACAAATTTTCTTTACAACCTAGTAACATTCAAAAAATATCATCATGAAATAACAAGCCAAGAAGTAAGGATAAAGCAGGATTGTCTGTCTCCAGTTCAAGATGGTATTAGTCATCTATTAGCCACTCTGACAAAATACCTGGCATATTTACCTTACAGTAGAGCTTTCTCTTCATTCAGATTTTCAGAGCTTCCAGTCAATGGCCAACTGGCACCATGGCAGAAGCACCATGGGGTAAGTGTGTGGAAGAGAAAACCTCTCCCAATCAGGGAGTACAATGAAAGAAAAGTTCCAGAGAGGAAGAGGCCAGGGACAGGGAACACCTCTGAAGTCACACAGTGATACCTCTAATAAAATCAGAGAAGTGTAAGCATCTTCCCTACACTATGTACTCCCACCTACAGTGAGACCAGCAATATTTTTTTAAATCATTTTAAGAATAATCAGGCTGAGCTCAGGGCCAGCCTGAACTACAAAGCAAGACTCTGTCTCAGAGAGAAAGAGAGAGAGAGAGAGAGAGAGAGAGGGAGAGAGAGAGAGAGAGAGAATAGCCATTCATTTCTTTTAAAAAAAAAAGTACACAGAGAGAGAGAAGTTAAGAGCAAAGAGGAAACAAAATGTCTTAGAAGGATAGGAACACACAGAATTTATGTCTTTGAGCTACTGAGAAAAAGATGTCATTGAAGAGCAGAATAAGGATGGAGTCAAAATGATAAGCATTGAATACTTTCCTTGCTCATGTGATTTTCTGTCCCCTCTGTCATATGACATTTGTGTGGCAAATAGAAGATCCATTGAGGAGGAAAAACTAACTAACTTACTGAACTAAAATTGTTAAATCATTTCCTTCTCTTGCACTGAAAACACCCT
Organism: Petromus typicus; assembly: GCA_004026965.1. Taxonomy (NCBI): domain Eukaryota; kingdom Metazoa; phylum Chordata; class Mammalia; order Rodentia; family Petromuridae; genus Petromus; species Petromus typicus. The sequence continues at coordinate 4,306 of PVIR01033624.1, forward strand.
TAGAGTTATAGAACTTACTTTCTAGTAGACATCTTTTGAGATCTTTTAAAATCACCCAGAAAATTATAAGTTCAAAAGGCAGCTATAGAACTAAAACAAGTAGCTCATTTTCCTAAGTTCAGAAGATTCGCAGCATATCTCATTAGCTGTATTTCTCCTCATCCTTTCCCTATTAGGCAAACCTATGCTGTAAGTGATATCACCAGTGTCATAATTAGAGCACATCTCTGTGTCGTATTCACACCACTAACCTGGTATCTAATGATACACTATGAATCAGCAAATTACAGGGGAACACTAAGGTGCCCGTTTCATGAAAATATCCTATTAAAAGGGTTATACTTTCCATTTTATTTTGAAAGATAATAGCTATCATTGGAGCTATGTTCAGCAGGTTTTTACTTTCAAATTAGAAATATTTTCATTTCTGTAAAGGATTATACCTACCATACAATATTCTAGTGATAGAATACTAGTAAAGGAAAAATAGAATCTCCCTTTTACTAGTGAATTATTGTCATACCTGTTTGAAATTGGCCATTCAACTTCAGGTGTAATTTTAATGTCTCTTTTGTTTGTTTTTAGTTTTCCAAGTTAACATTGGAAGAAATAAGAAGATGATTCAAATGGACCACATTTCATTTCCAAGCTCTTATTGGTGATTCTCATAATTCTGTGCTGCCTTGAGCCTGACAGTTACATTCAGGAAGCAGGGGGCAAACTTAGAAATTTTTTCTTTTTGTTTTGGGAAAATATTGAGTATCCTGAAAGAATAATAAGCAAGAGTCGCATTTTAATCTCGAGGTCATAGAGTTATAACCAAAAATATTTTATTTATATCTAAGTCTAAACTGTATCAATGTGATTGTAATCTGTTCACTTAATATGTACAAAAATTTCATTTTTCATGAACTTCCACAGGCAAATAATATCTTGCCATTCTTGCTTCATACCACCTTTACCATGTTAGAATGATAATTTTTTTAAAAAATAATTATATTAACAGAAATTTTGTTTAAAAAGAAAATGTAGCACGATGTGTATACTTACATTCTCCTCAGACTTAAGAAATTTCATATAAAGAAAGAAAAATTTTGAGTGCCCTTGGACCCCAAGTTTATTTTCTATATTAAGAACAAATGATGATATTTTCTGCTACCTACACAAAAAAATGGAGGCCACGGAAACTTTTGAAATCTATGTTCAGGTTCCCTTAATTTTCTAGTACCTCATTAAAATAAATATGTAAATGAGTTCTAGAATAGTATGTTATATATTGTGAAATAGAAAATACTCAAAGTGAAATAGGGTGAAGGGGGAAAATAATGAGATTATAATAAAAAAAGAAAGGAAACAAATTTTATGTATATAGAGGGGTGGTAGGGTGGGTAGGACTAGGGGAAAAAAAGAGAATTAAGTTGTGTCTTATACTGGTACAAATCCCCGTTGTGGAGTGCAATCATGATGTATATATGTAATGTACCAATAAAGATTTCAATTAAAAAAAGAGTATCTACTAATTCCTTTTAACACTAATCTTGAAGCTAATCTTTTCTCTTAGCTCTTTGTGACAACTCATGTTGTTTTCTGCTGCATGCCTTTCAGAAATTATATAACGGAAGATGAGTTCATGCTCTAGAGAAATCTGATGCATGAAATCAGACACCAAAGATGGGAAGTGTAAGAGACCGAAGACAACAATGGACACATTCAGGACACATTCAAGTACAATTTTTAGGGACCTATGAACAGAATGTGTCTTGGACTGCAGCAAAGATCCTGTACAGTGAAACTAGTTGGAAACCAGACAGAGAAGAACCATAGCCAACCAAAATATATCTGAAATTTCTCAAAAGTTATGAGCACATCAAGCATCAGTTAAGAAACACTGAGCTGATCATCTTAACAACTTGGTGTGTCCTATAGGATTTGAAATACATGCTAGGCCACCTGGGAGGCAAGGCAGTGCTTATGATCAAGATAGTTATATTCATCAGAATGGATTTGTAAGGTTTGTTTTACTTCTCCTTCATATTTTGCCAAAATAATGCACTTCTAGCCATGAAACTCTATGTCATTATTATCAAAGTCCTCTGATAATCTCCCTGGCTTATAATCTTGATATGACTCTGTAGTTCTTATATGAGCCTTTTATCTCATATTCATGTATTTGATACACATTCAAAATATTGTTTATCAGATACTTAGATCCTGTGAAAAAAATAGCAAGTGAATGAGATCATTTTCCAAGGAATTTACAAAGTTTAGGGATCTAAAATTTCATGTTAAGGATCTGGATTTTAATGGACACATTATTATCAGGAAACTACTTGGAAGAATTCTCTAACAATGGTCATTGCTCTTAAAGAATGGAGTCATTTGCTTTTGTGCAGATCAATGGCATAATGAGACTCATGACATAAAGTAGACCACCATCCCAGTTCAAATTTCATGCCTTCCAATTTCTTGTTATAGGACTTCAAAACGTCTGAGTCCCTGATTAGTTCTAAACTATGACTGACCTTACTTTAACGTTGTAAAAGCACTTTATTCATGGGGTCTGTGAAGACTTATTGAAATATAACACAGGACACTCAAAAAATACAATTTTAATCATGTAAACTCCCATCAAAATTTTATGTTAGATGTCAATCTTGTGATAACTCTATTTAGTTTGAAATAATTTAAGACAGAAAAAACTTACAAAAGTATTTCAGTCTTCCTACAGCTTTCAATTTGATTCTTCAAATTATATTATCTATAATATTCTAATATCAACAGTATTCTATAATGTAATTTCTTTAAATGCTCGAAAGTAAGTTATAGACAATGTCCCTTTACTACTACATACTTTGACATAGATTTCTGAACAAAAAAACTATTATCTCTTTGCCATTATAGAACTGTCAAAATTAAAATAAATTATTGGTACAATACTGTAATAAAATTGGTCAACTTTAATCAAATTTAAATTGTTTCACTAATTCCCCTGATACTGACAGTAAAAAATAATACACTTTCCTGTTCAATATTCAAGCCTGGATCTCACATTCCATTTATTAGTCATGATTCTTTATTCTGCTTTAATCTAAAAAAAAATTTTCTACTTTCTTTTTCTTAACCTCAACTTTGGAAGATTAGACAAATGATTTTGTAGATTCTTTCTCTACTTTGGTTTGTCTAATTTTTTTTACAATTAGATTAGTCTATGCTCTTTTGACAAAAATAATGTAGAAACTATATTGTTTTGAGTACATGATATAAGGAAGCACATTGAATTATAGATGGTGTTCCTAGAATATCAACATCTCCTTTTTGGGGGATAATGCATAAGTATCTTAGGAGGCTATCTTTTATTTATTGGCTTGGGGTCTTCTGGGGGGGTTAACATACTGAGTTTATTGATACATTTTAGAAATACATTATGATCACATTCCCTATTAAGAATTTGTACCTGTGTGTTAAATATCTTGGTTTTATTTTTTCCATTGTCCTGCACCCCCCTTGAACAACTAGTCATACATACATAAGCTTGCTTTCCATATTTTTTCTTTTTACTATTAATTTTTGTCTTTCGCTTCTTTAATTGTCCTTCCCCCACTCAGTGAAGGCAAAAGTGCCCTTTACTTTTGAGCATTTTCTTCCGATTTCACAATACTTACCATATAATTTGCAGTCCATTTTCACCTTCAGTTTCTCACACTAGAGAAACAGTAGAGTATTTACACATCTGTGTCCTACTTATTTCACTTATGAGTATGGACTTGAGGTACATTCACTTAGCTATAAATATATCTAATTTATTACTCTTTATGGCTAATACTCCGTTTAATAAAACACACGTCTTCTTTATCCACTCTCTGGTTGATGAGCACTTGGGCTATTACAAGGGTTAACTATTACAGACTGTGCAGCTATAAATGTGGGTGCACATATGTCAGTGTAGTATGATGTTTTTTATTCTTTCTTGGATTTCTCTCAGGATGAGGACACTAGTTCTTCTCTGTCTCTCTTAGTTTTGGTTTGAAATCTACTTTGTCTGCAAGTAAAGTAACTACTCCTGCTTTTTTTGTGGTTTTCAGATACACAGAGAAATGTTTTCCATTCATTTATTTTCAGTCTAGAAATTTCTCTTTGAATCAAGTATGTTTCATGAATAAACTATATTGTTGGATCTTGTTTCTTGATCCATTCTGCCAGTCAATTTCTTTTAACTGGTGAACTGAGACCATTAACATTGATTTTCAGTTTACTAAATGACTAGATTATATCTGGTTTTGGAGCAGAGGAGAAATGAGTAATATAAGGTTGTAAGACATGCATTTCCCACTATACTACTTTATTACATAGTATCTTGTAAGATCATGTTATACTCCTTAAAATTACATAATTTAATTTGATTTAATTTAATTAATGTAGGTATGGCCACAGTTATATAATAACTTTCCAGTTCCATCATATTTAATGGATATAATAATAAGATAATACTTACTATTAATGAATATTTTAACTATTAGATGTATCTTTTTACACCATCAAGACAGAATCCTTTTACACATAATTTTAGGAATTCATTAAAACCTCAACACAAGCAACACTGCATCTTGTCAAAAGTAATGTTCCCCAATAAGAGACAGGCTACTCACAGCTAGGACGAAGAAGATTAGTTTAATAACATTGTCTGAGTGTACTTGCGAATTAATAGAAGACTGTCTACATGTACTTATTAGAATGCTGGCACATATTATCCTTCCATTTTTTTCTTTCTTTTTAAAGTCATCTTGCTTCTGTAGAAATCTATGGGCCTGTCTTCACTGTGAGACTCAGAAAGGAAATTGAAGAAATCACTTCATACTTTCACAAGGCCTCCTATTAGTGTCACACTACTAGAGAATTGAGAAAACAGAACTCATCATTAGAAAATATGTGGAGAAATTTCCTCAAAGTAGTTTTTTAATGCACTTGGAAGTTCTGATGTTTTTTATGCTTGCAATTTACACTTTTGTTCCTCGAGGTCCCTATATTTTGGTTATATGATACAACTTTACTTCTAATTCCCAACACACATTTTTGAAGCAGTACAATGGAGTGCTCCATGTGCACTAAGAAATCATACATTTGCCATTCTAAGGGATTGAGTAGTTTATTTACTTCGCTGCAGAGGAGAATTTCAGTCAGTCAGATTATGAAATTAGTGAAAGCTCTTAATTACAAATTAATTATTGATAAATTAAACATTCAAGTTTCAAATGTTCACAGTAAAATAAACTAATTGTTCAGGCTGGTTGCATTTTTCAGTTTATTGAATTAAAAGTTTATTTGAAAAATAAGACCAAGTAACGTACAAGTAATCCAATACTTAGGAGACCCAATGTCCAGTATGAGTTCAGTACTAGATATGGAACCTTGAGTGAATTACACAGCTACTTCTCATCCTGATTATTACCTGTAAAAGCAAAAGTTTGAGTAATATTATTTGATATCTTGATATTTAAGACCTGAAATTCAGGTTTTGTAAATAAAAATTCTTATGACTCTATCTAAATTTTAATTATAAATCCTGTTAGCACATTATATGTACAGAATATGCAACTTCAGTCCAAATTCTCCAAGTACCATTAATTCTACATTAGTCATAATCAAGAAACAAATATCACTGATTTAAACTGTCAACATGCAACTCCTGAGAGTTCACTATATGTATTCTGGATATATTCAATTCATGTTAGTAAACATTTGTGTTATTCAACTAAATTATTCTCTTTTTCTTTTCTCTCTAAACAACCTGCTGACTATAATTTGGCTTCCATGGAAACTTTCTTTTATACAGGGTCTATACAATCACTCCAATCTGCCTGGCATTTTCATACCATTTTTCTAGAGTGTAGTGAATGTTTAATGATATGTAATCAAAATATTTGGTAAATGTTTAAATAAAATTTATTACAATATAAGCCACATTGCTATTAATCACTCACAATGTTAATGCATTTGTTCCATTTTCTTACACTTTTCTGGAGCAGTTCTAGAAAACCCTCTTTGGGGTGGATTTGAGATGTGATGAACTACTCAACAAATGCTGTCAAATGCCACACAGTACAAAAATGTTATTGTGTGTTGTTATACAGCTTACTTACTAGACCTCACAACATGTGACATCTGATTCTACTTCAAAGTCAAAACAATCATGAAAGGTAAATACTCTGAACTTATTGCCAACATTCAAGCAGCCACAACAGTACAAGTAAAGATGCAAAAGAGAAATGCTTCAGAAAATGGAGAGAAAGATGGAATAAGCGTGTTAAAAGTGAGGAGAGATGTTGAGAATTAATAACAATATCTCCTGTTTAAAATAATTAATTAGTGGATTTTTCCATCCTACCTCGCATACTTTTTTTAAAAAAATTGAAATCTTTATTAGTACATTACATATACACGTCATGATTGCACTCAACAATTAGAATTTGTACCAACTTAATTCTCATTTTTCCCATAGCCCTGCCCACTCTACCATCCCCACTCCCTATGTACATACTTTGTTTCATTTCGTTTTTGTTATAGTCCCATTATTTTTCCTCCTTCACCTCATTTCACTTTGAGTATTTTCTATTTCACAATATATAACATACATTCTAGAGCTCATTTACATCTTCACTTTCCCATACCAGAGAAAAGTATGATATTTACACATCTATGACCTGTTTATTTCACTTATGAGGGTGTCTTCAAGGCACGTCCATTTAAGTATAAATAATTCAAACTTATCATTTTTTATGACAGAGTAATACTCCATTCTGTAGACGAACCACAGGTTTTTTTATCCAGTCTCCAGCTGATGGACATTTGGGTTGTTTCCAAGATGTAGCAATCACAAACTGAGCTGCTATAAACATGGGTGTGCATATGTCACTGTGATATGAATCTTTCAGTTCTTTTGTATATACACGTAGCAGAGGAATAGCAGGGTCAAATGACATCTCTAATTGTAGTTTTTTGAAGAATCTCCAAACTGATATTCACAGGGGTTGTATGAGTCTATATTCCCATCAACAGTAGAGAAGGGTTGCTTCATCTCCACTGCCTCGCCAACATTTGTTGCTGGCTAATCCTGAGACAGCATCCATTCTTTGTGGAGTGAGGTGAAAGCTTAGTATTGTTTTCATTTGTACCTCTTGAACATATTCACTGTGTAAGAAATTCGGGAATCAATTCTCTTCACAATAGCATCCAAAAAAATAAGATAGCTAGGAATCAGTCTCACAAAGGAGGTGAAAGAGCTCTACTCTGAAAATTACAGCACTCTGAAAAAGGAGACAGAAGAAGATATCAGAAAATGGAAAGACATTTCTTGTTCCTGAGTTGGAAGAATCAATATCATCAAAATGGCTATACTCCCACAACTATTATATAGATTCAACGCAATGCAGATTGAAATCCCAACAGCATATTTCACAGATACAGAGAAAATAATTCAAAATTTCATCTGGAATCATAAAAGACCTAGAATAGCAAAAGCAATTCTAAGCAATAAGGACATGATGGGGGGTATTACAATCCCCAATTTGAAACTATATTACAAAGCCACTGTGTTAAAAAAACTGCATGGTACTGTCAAAATAACAGAACCAAGGACCAGTGGAGTATATTGGAAGATCCAAAACAACTCCAGACCACTAAGCTATCTCATCTTTGTCAAAGGAGCCAAATACCCTCAGTGGAGGAGGGATAGCCTCTTTAACAAATGGTGCTGGAAAACTGGACTTTAACCTGCCAAAGTCTAAAGCTAGACCTAGCTCATTCACTGTGTACTAAAGTAAAATCAAACTGGATTAGGGGCCTAAATATTAAAACAGACACACTAAACTGCTACAAAACAGGTTAGGTAAAACTCTTGAAGACATTGGTTTTGGGAAAGATTTCATGAACAAATCCTCTCTAGCATGAGAACTGGTAGAAGAAATTGATAAATTGGACCTCATCCTATTGAGAGGTTTCTGCACAGCAAAATACAAAACAACAACAACAACAAAAACCCACCAGCAAAACGAAAAGGCAATAGACAATATGGGAAAAATATCTTTACCAGCTGTTCCTCAGACAAAGGGTTATTATCTAGAATATGTAAAGGGCTTTTAAAAAATGAGTCCACCCAAATTTAAAGACCCAATTAAAAAATGGGCATCTGAAATGAACAGACACTTTTCAGAGAAAGAAATAAAAGCAGCTAAGAAGCATATGAAGAAATGTTCAACATCATTAGTCATTCAAAAGATGGAAATTAAATACCTCCCATTCTTATCTGATTATGTTCTTATGAAAAAAACACCCTCAGTTTTGACATTTCCAGAAAAAAAGTTCAAATTCTATTTCACTGGATCAGGAAAGCCATCACTTCAGTGCCTGTTACATCAACAAGACATACACATCCCATAATAGTCAGCAGACCTCGCTTTAGCAACATCCTACCTCCTGGTAACTTCCTCTTAAAGTGTACCACTTTCTACATATATATGAAGCATTTATTGTAAGTTCCAAAGCAAACATCTAAGTTCCTTAACTAGAAAGTGTTCTCATAACTGTGAACCTAATTCATAGAGACTGGCTTAATAGGAAAGTCATCTTAGACAGGAGCTACCTATCAAAACTCTGAATACATTCCATTCAAATAGTAAGAAGATGTAGGAAGTGCACAGCAATAAAGGCAAATACACAAAGAGAATGCCTCAGATTAAGATTATTAAACTATATCTAATGTTTAGATTTATTTAATAATTTATATGTGTAATACCAGAATCAAGACCCTCACTTTTTGCATACAAACCAAATAAAACTATTTTACCTAAAATAATGGGATTTTTTTCATTTAGAAAAAAAATATGTATAATTTTCAGTCACCTCTCTGAAAGTAAGTAGACTTTGTAATCCTGGACCAAACTTTTTCCTTCATGTTTTCATGGGCTGCTTGTGAATCTACTTTACAGTGTGCATAACATATACACAAAACAAACAGACTTCATTTTTAAAGAAGTTAAGGCTGTGTTAATAGTTTGAATCATGTTAAAGGCTTTGTACTCTCATTTTCATGATAACCTGTGGCTGTCATCTAGATATTCATATTGTTCTACTGTTTTTAATTATTTACTTTTCACTTTTTACTTTTCAGTCTTCCATATAAACCTTGGAGAGTTCCATCAACTTCTCCCTGTACCACCATTCCTGTTTTATGAATAGCACTCATGGATAGACACATAGAAAGCATATGCCTAAGTACCTTAACACATAAATTATAGAAAGATGACAGATGATAGATAGATACAGATATTATCTGTATTATCTGTATTATTATATTATACATATATATCTGAGAAAGAGAAACAAAAATAGGCAGATCTTATTGTTTTCACTCTCCAATTTGCCTTCTTTTCTAAGCCCTTTTCTCTCCTCTAAATAAGATGGGATGTTATCTTCTATCATAGCCAATGTCTTACGGATTCTTTTCCTTGACCTAAAAGAGTACAATTTTCCAAAATGTATGAAGCATAGAATACTCTTATCATTCTGGAAACTAAATGGTTGAAACGTGCACTTCAAATTCTTCTTATGTCTACACACCACTGTTTCTTCCCACCAATGCCAGGACTTGGGATGGACATTTAATACCAAATGTGTCTCACACACTATTACTAAGTAGCATACCATAGCAAATGTTATTGATGTTTTATGTGTAGAGATGTTGCCTATGAAGGAAGAGTGACAGACATCCAGTGCATCACAGAAAATCAGTAGTAGAATATTCTATGCCTAACGTTAATGTCTTTGTCTTTCCCCTGTAGCACATTGTCTTAAAATTAGAATACTATCTGCATTCTTTCAGCCAAAATCTCATACCCAGTGCAATACAAAAGAGAAATAATGGGATCCCAGGATTACACTGTTGGTTAGTTTTGGATTTATTTTCAACTTCATTATTTATTACCAAAAATTAAGATTTTATGTGTATCCATGAGTTATGTGTGTATCTATGTGTTAAAAACCAAGCCCTGAATTTTAGGTATGCCTTTTAAAACTATTAATTTAAATATTATATAGTATAATAGCAGAAATTTATATAGTATAATAGCAGAAGTTTGACTTAGTAGCTTAATTTATTATGTTCCAACTGAACAAACACAGCACACAGGAACTTTATGCTTTGAAATGGCTCTAGGAATCTCTTTTTGATTTGAGGGTTGCCATTTACCTGGGCCTCAAAAGAAAGAATGATGGCAGTGGTGGTTGTGGATAGACAGTGACCTCATGAATCATCGTGATGCAGATATGGACTGTTCCTTGCAGTGAGTCATTACAGGGTGCATCAAATAATAAACACTGACAGCTAGCTAGTACTGAGTGAAGACTGGCAGATGGTCAATAAATTCAGGACTGGCATATTGTTGTAAATTGATTGTAGATAGGAAGGCTTGCAGTGCTTTGCACTACAACCTTAAATCACCAAAGTTGTCTTCCAGATTAAGCAATTAAAATTTAAACATGAAAAATCCTAATCACTCAAAGTTGGAGTATTTTCTACTCTGTTATGCCTCTGAAATTTACTCAAGTATTTTACTAGAAAAATCATTTTAGATTTGATATTTCCTAAAATGTGACAAACTACAGATACTTATAAATACCATGAAATCCATATTCAAAAATGTATATGAGTATATTACTACAAAATCCATGGAGCTTTTTTTTTTCCTGGAAGGCATTATTATCTTTAAGCTAAATGTACAAATTTAAAAAGAAAATAAATACAGTTCATAAATAAGGTGATATTTTCTAAATGTAGGTATTCTGTCATGTAAGATGTAGTTGACATAGTTGACATAGTTTTTTTGTTGTTGTTTTTTCTCATAACATTCAATATTGAAAAAGTCTCATTTAAATGGTTTGGGGAGATTTATAAAAAGCATGTGAATTCCAAAGCCTATGGCAGTACATACAATAAAGGCAACAAACCTGTCTTCTGTGTCTGTCATATCCAGACAGCCCCTTACCAGTTTCTCTCTTTGATAGCTCTTCTTTTACAAAGCATAGTTTCTAAAACGAAATCTGTCCTCAAAGATAATGAGAAGTTGCTCATTTAATTCATCTTTATAGTGAAAATCTTTTGGTGAATATCAGCTATGTGAGCAAGTTCCTAAAATCTAGCTCTTATTTTTTTTTTCCATTTTGGCTATGATTTGATCTTTTCTATTTGTCCCTCCAGAAAAATACTCTGCTTCCTCTCTCATATGGGTCTAATTATGTACCCCCCAAAAGATATATTCAAGCCTAACCCCTAGGGACCTCCGTGACTTTATTTGTGAATGGGATATTTGTAGGTGTGATTGAGTTTAAAATGAGGTCATAGGGAATTCATATTTGCCCTTATTCACTAGGATGTGCTTCCTCACAAAAAGAGAAGAGACAGTGACACATAAGTGTGTATTAGAAGCAACAAGAATGGCAGGCTAATCTCCAGAGTCTAAGGAAAGACAAGAAAAGTCTCCCCTTCAGGTTTGAGATGGAGCAAAGTCCTGCTGAAAACTTGATTTTAGACTCCACAGCACTGTAAGATAATAAATCATTGTTTTAAGACACCCAGTTTGTCAGACTTTATTATAGCTTTAACTAATGAGTACAGTGTCCATTACGCTTTGTGCCCCAGACATTGGCTCACATAGGTTGTAACACTGAATATCCTCACACATCTAATTCAGTAAGGCTGAAATAAAACTCTGGCAGGAAATGCAAAGGCATTCGGAGAGAGTAAGGACAAGTATTATGCTCCAGTTCACTAATGCAAATTGTTTAACATGTCTGTCCCCTCATAAAAGCTCCAGCTCCAGCTCCAGAAAGTCATCCTTCTCCAAACTCTGAGAACCACCTTCCTCCATTTTCTTTCAAACTCTGAATGTAGTGCCTTCCAACTCTTACCATCTGTGTAGCATTTGCCACAGAGTAAGTTTCCCTGAATTCCAATGCTTAAATTGACATACACTTACTAACTCAAAATTTCTATGGATTGGGTGCCAGACACAGCTTAGCTGAATTCTTTGATTTGGGGTCTCCTCAGTGTTTCAATCAGGGAATTGGCCCAGGCTGAAGCTTCTCTGAAAACCCATCTAAACAAGGATCTATTTCTTGTTCACTTACCTGGTTATCACAATATTTAATATCTTTCAGGTTGTTGGGCTGAGAACCTGAGATGTTTTCTGACATCTTCAATTCCTTGCCATGAGCTCCATTTCAATATGGCAATGGTCTTTTGAAACAATTCATATTTATAGCTTATTTATTTATTTGTTAATTGTTTTTTTGTTTGTTTGTTTGTTTGTTTTTTGAAATAGAGTCTCAGTTTTTTGTAGTTCAGACTGGCCCTGGGCTCAGCCTCAAGGATAGCCTCACAGCTATACTCCTGTCTCTGCCTCCCAAGTGCTGGGATTACAGGTGTGAGCTACCACACCCGAACTATGGTATGTGGTTCTGAATGCGTGAGTCTCCACACCCAGTATTGTTGTATATGGTTGCCAGAGACTAAACCTAGGCCCTTGCACTTGCAAGACAGGTGCCATAACCACTAGGCTAAATCCTCAGCACTATAACTTATTTAATAAGGGAAAACATAGTCCCCAAAATTGTGTAGGATATCAAGCGACAGAGGAGATTCCACAGTCATGTGTCTAGGACATATGAAGGTAGCCACTGAGATAAGGATGAAACCTGATCACGGAGAGATGCAAAAGAGAGAGCTGGAGTGGCACCACTGCGTGTCATCCACGAGGTAACATAGAATGCAGAAGACAAGTCAAATGAGGAGAAAATCGAGAGCGTCGGGGAAGCCTGGGAAGTGAGCTGGAAAGGGCTGCAAAGAACAGGTAGAGAAGCCTGTTTCCCTTTGAGCAAGGATGAGTCATGAGGTAGACACAACAGCCCCTGGGAGGAAAAATGAGAACATTAGTGAATTTCTGTAAAAGTAAGTATGGTTTTATTTTTCCTTTTCTTTTCTATTTCTCAAGTAATAACACCAAATACCAAGAAGCAGAGCTGGGGGATGCAGTTCCTCCTGACTCTGACACAATGTCAGAACACCATTCATTTTATAATTTTCAAGTCCCTGTCAATGACACAGAACAATAACATGTACTTGTTTTCATTGCAAACATGTTGGAGACAGAAAATAATTCAATGAATCTAAACATGCTTGGAGAAGTACAACATATCAAGTAAATATAAAAAATATTCTTCAGTACTCAGTCATTTGGTATATAGTAATAACAAGTTTAGGTCTCAGTAAATCATATTTTTTAAAAATTCAAATCTTTATTGGTACATTACATATACACATCATGCTTGCATTCCACAATAGGAATTTGTACCAGTATAAGATACAACTTAATTTTCATTTTTTCTCATAGGCCTACCCACCCTTCCACCCCCC
>PVIR01033625.1:0-10836 GCA_004026965.1 Petromus typicus
AAAAAAAAAAAAAAAAAAAAAAAAAAAATTCTTCCAAGTATTTATTTACCAAAAACATGTGCAAAAAGCTGAAACTAGATATATGGATTGACATTTTCTTGATAGATTCATAACTGTATGGTTTCTAAAAGTTTAATGTCTGATAAAATTTCATTAGTATACTATAGTATATTTATTGCTCTGCATTATTAATACATATATGTGCCTAGGAGATGTATAGTTTGTAATTATTTTTCCTTTCAAAACATAATAGCTTCATACTGGGCTTGTTGCAGCTATGATATTTCATCTCTGAATGCCCCTTCAAACTTTCTGGGGCTCTGACAGAAATTTGTATTTGAACAGAAAAGCTGTCATGAAGGTGCTATAGTACTATCTATCACATTTTTAATCCTGACCATGTTTAGATGGTAGCGAGTCTGCCTGTCCAAGACACTAAAAAAAGATTGAAATTATGCCTTCTGTTCTTACACATCAAAGTAGCACCATTATACCAAATTCAATAGACCTATATTACACTCTATTAATTTCCTATTAGTTTCCAGCTATGCAAAATCTAACTGCAGTGTCACAATGGTTTAGACATGCAACCTTGATTCCAGCATCAAAAAATGGAACTTGTCACTTCTAATACTTTTACAGGCGATTCTACAAGTGTAAATCCTTTTTCATCTTGTCATCCTTTCATGTCTTTAATGAGTTTGCTCACTAATGGTGTAGAATCTTAATTTAACTCTCAGAAATATTAGCAGCTATTATAATGGAGCATCTCTAGGTGTATACTAATTAAAATGTTATAAACTATAATTTATAGTACCTGCAACATTAATCTTTTAAATAATCTCACTAAAACTTAACTATATGTGAAAAAGAAAACACAACATTAACTTAGAATTTCTTCAATAATTCTAAATTTTGAGAAAGAAACTTTAATATAAATGAATGAGTTACAAGCTGAACTCCAAGATTTGTTTAAAAGAAGAAAAATATAAGTGTATACTTAAAGAACAAACTACCCAGCTCAACCAGGTCAACTATGATCATGATGTGTATATAGAATGTACCAATAAAATCAATAAAAGGAAGAAAATAGTTAACTCTTGGAAAAATAGGTGTCATGATGTGCTTGGCAAGTGCTTTAAACGAAATACTAGCATGTTTCAAAGAGAAGCTTCTGTTTTATTTAAATGTATTGATGTTTTGTCATTACTGTTGACCTTTAAATCTAATAAAAATCTCTTAGAATCCAGATCCACACCTTTTTATCTTCCCTTGACATATTTTAATTGTGCACCACCACAAAGTGCACTTAAAATTCAGATTGTACTTATAATAAAAATAATGTTTTTATCAGAGTTTCAGATATAATTTTGAAGTTGAAAGAAATTACAGATTCAACATTTTCCATTACAAATTTATTTATTGAATTCTGCTAGATTAATTGCAGTGGATTTGATTATTTGTAGGCAATATTACAAAACCAACTTTATACAGATTCAGTGAAATTTATCTCATGTTTCTAAATTCTTCTTTTGAGAAGTCTAAATCATCAAGTACTTGGTTGGAAAAGTGACACTACACAAGTCAAATTTGAGAGACAATTGGTTCAGCCTTTTGAGAGAACTGTTTCATTACTGTAAGTCATATCAGTCAAATATATTCATGAATTTGTACTCCTTGCAACTGTATTTCATCATGAAACAAGATTATTTTCATCTACATTGGAGCTAAAAGGACTAAAATTATTTCTATCTTTGCTTTCTATCGCCATTTTGAGGGTGTGCAGTTGCTCAAAGCATGTCATTATGAGTAATAACTTACTGGTGTGCTGAATTTCAGCATAAGTCATATTGTAGCAGTTTTGAAAAATACATACATTATTATCCAATGAATATGTATTTTATTATTTGTCAATATAACACATTTTCATTGGAAATTTGAAGTTTTCTAATAGCATTTGTTTAAGGGTTTTTACAGAGAGAGGAAGTCAATATGGAAGAGTGAGCAATCATTTAAACCTCAGCCCCTAAGTTTTCTTTGCATACATTAATTCCTTTAATTCTTTCAATATTCCATTATTAGTTTCACATTACATAAAAATAAATAGTTGCATTCAATAGTTATGTTATCCAAGATTACATAATTGTATCAGGATTCAATCCTTTGTCTTATTCATAAATACTACTAATACTTAATTTCAACCAAAGGACAAAGTTACACATTTTAAACAGTGTTTTTATCCTTAAAAGATTACCAATAAATTATACTGATAGCTTTTATAAATTCAGTTATGAAAATTTCAATATAACATTTCAAAGCTGTGTATTATATAGCTTATGTTTTATATATTAAGCTACAAAACAAATTTCTTCTTGTGTTTAAGTTCATTTCTAATTCAGCTAAGTGCATTTAATTAAGCATATGTTGAATCTTTCTCAGAAGATCACACTTTTCTAGTGCACATTTGTAGGCATTAAATAACTTTTTCTTCAGTACCAGGAATCAAAATCAGGACCTTGTCTTTGACAAGGAGCCAGAGCGCCAATGTGCTACATCCTCAACCCAACACTGAACAAATTTAGGAAGCATTTACCCTTTAGGAGGAAACTGTGTCAAAGTATATTCCTTCTTCACAAAAGAAGTCAAAGCATTCTCTAACAATTTCTCAACAAGAATAATATGCAAAACAACTAAACCTTTATAATATTGAAATAGAAACATATGACTCTTTCAATGGGGTTCATTTTATGGAATAATTATTTTAGAATGACATTTAAATAGTACTTTCTTCTTATGAGATTCTGTTGTAAACTTATTTTATAGAAGTTCACCTACAGTCATTCAAGGATAATAATCAAGAATAGAAGTGAATTCTAACCTTTGTTTAAATTTTCTTTTTTTTTTTCTTCTGGATGTTATTCACATGCATTTTATTTAAATATGTGATGTTCAAGTAAAGTAAAAATTATACACATCTACTTATTTTTATTTTTGGATGTAACTTTTCTTCATTACCTCATGTTGAAAATTTCTGCTTAGTCCAGTCTTTCCTGAAAAGAAGAGTTGAAAAACAATTGCTAGCAGTGGTGTGAATTGTTGTTATGCAGTTGAAGGCAGTAAGAAGAAAATACCAGGATTTTTGTAAGCAAATAGAACTGAGACTATTGATGCTAGTAGGATTTGGAGAGACTAAACAGAAAGGGAAATTCTTCCAGATAGTGCAAGCTAAATAAATGGCCTGACATAGTTCCCCTGGAGTTGAGAATATCATCAGCGAATTTCTTGGCCATAAAAACTTCCATGTAGCCAGATGGGCAAAATGCTATTTAAAAACAGAATGTCTCCTTTACTGCTTTATTTAAAGGAAAAAGCAATCATTTTTTTTTCAGTGGTGAATATCACCTGGTTCCTCACTCAGGAAAAAAAAAATAAAAACACCTAAAATATACTTTAAAGAGCCAATTTAGCTGAAAAAAAAATTGAAAGATTCAATATACTAGTGCTACCTAAGACAGGGAAGGAGAATTTCAGTTCACACAGGTAGCTGAAAAGAGAAGGTAAAAAAAATCAATGTGAAATTGTGAAGAATGGTTTTAGGAGGAAAGAAACAAAAAGAAATCTGATTATATGAAAGCCTACCTGTGGATAGAACTCTCAAGAAATCCTTAGTGATAAGAAAGATTCGATAAATTTCTAGGTAGATGATATTTACTTATAAAGTTTCAATTATTTTCTAAAGTTCTTTAATGACATTATATTGCCCTATAAACCTATAAATTTTATATATATGCCAAATACCTGGCAAATCATTTTAATTGAGATGAAAAATAGGAATGAGTGTAAAGAATTTCTCAAGAAAAGCATCAGCCTTTCACCTCCCAGCATGTCCAAGTAATTTTCGACATAAATAACAGCACTGTGATTCAGTTGCTATACTAGACTGTTAAACAGACTGCATCTAGAGCGAGAGAACCTGGGTACATACACTCATCAATTTCACACAGTTTAAGATACATGTTGAAAAAATATCACCTACAAAACACAGCACTTCTAGTAACAATCTCAGTGTGTCTGGTGCAATATTTTCCAGCTGATACTTACCAATCTCAGAAATAATCAAACAGTTGCATATGGGGCATTTTTGACCACAAAATGCAGCATTAGTCAATACAGAAACATTTATAATACAGTACAGTGTTAATGTAACATAAAATATTTGGAGATGGGCTCAATATATGTTTTGTGAGAAAAGAAAAAAAATCAGAGAACAACCCACAGTTGGAAGCTTGAAATTATATTTTTATGAAAGGCAATGTGTAATTCAATAATATTATTGAGGTTGGAGTTTAAATGTTTCACAGCTGCTAACACGATCCTTTTGTGAAGAAAGAAATAACAGAAATGTTGCTCCCTTATGGAGATTGTTATTCCCATAACATCTGAGTCATCTCATTTAGAAATCTGATAAAGGAAACAATAACTTAGTAATATGAACTATATATTCCTGTAAAGTCAAGAAAATTGATCCTCATAATGTTATGTGCTCAAATGATGGGTCCTTAAGTATGAATATCAGAACAGGATTTCATTCCATTTCTTTCTTTTCTTATTGAAATCTTTATTGGTACATTACGTATACACATCCACAATGGGAATTTGTACCAGTAAAAGACACAACTTAATTCTCATTTTTTCCCATTGCGCTTTCTTAAGTGCAAAATAATCATTGCTTCAGGGAAAAGTTTGGTTTATCTCTCATAATTTCTGCTGCCATCACGCAGGAAAATATGAAAGAGTTAGTCAGCAAATTTAAATTTTAAAGAGTCCTTACATTGAAATACGTAAGTACACATATGCACACAAATGAGACAGAGAGAGAGAGAGAGAGAGAGAGAGAGAGAGAGAGAGAGAGAGAGAGATGAAGCCTTGAATTGTACCAGTTATTTGGAAAATAATGAAGTTAAGGATACAAGAGATAGGAGATAAATAATTCAAGGTCCTTAGCTGCATTCTAGAATCCAACTTTACATAATATACAGGCCTGACTTTTGTATTTCTAATGTGCAGTAGATTCAGAATGGTTTGTTCAAATTCCTTCATGTATGGGAACACTGAATCAGATGTTTCTCTGGATTTGATGCTTACAGTTCTTTCCACTGGTGCGCCAAAGCTTTAGATTAATTCTGTTATGTCTGTTTATATTTTGCCTTAAGTTACTGAAATATTTCCCTCTATTATCAGTAGGTTTTGGTTGGACTGCTGACTTCTCCCTTCACATAAATGAATCAATATCAGTTCAAATCACCTGTTGCAATTTCTTGTCCTTACTAAGTTCTTAGGCATATGTTCTCCCTTTTGACCTAGTGCCTGTCAATAAAATTTCAGCATTTATTACAAACAATATACTGCTGTATTATCGTGAGAGACTTTAGAATGCCTTAATTTTATTATACATGACAGCACAAGGTTCAACAAAATAAAAATGTATAAAAGAACTAAATGTTAAAAAGAAATGTTTAATAGGTGAAAAAATAATCTAGGGAATTCTTGAAGAATTCTTGAATAAACAGGACTTTCTGGACAAAACATAATTGCACAAGAAATAATAATGACAATAAATAAAAGCTATAATATCACAATTACAAAGTTCTACACAGTAAGCAACACAGTAGAGACAACCTAGAAAATGGGAAAATATTTGACATTCATTGGACAGAAGGCTAATATCTTTAATATATAGAGAATAAAAAAAATAGATCTTCCAAAGTAAAACATCTCCCCAAAAAAGGTTTACTAAAATGAATACTTTTCAAAATAAGAGCAAATGGCCAATAAATATATGAAAAATATTCAATATCTCTGAACTTTGAAGAAATGAAAATTAGGATAATACTGTGATACTATCTTACCATCAAAAGATTGGCTGTCATTCAGAAATCAAATAATAAAACTGCTGTCAAGCATATGGGGGAAAATGAATTCTTTAGTACTGTTTGTGGGAACAAAACTTGTAAAATCCCTGTGAAAATCAGTGTGGCGCTGTCTCAAAAACTGAAAGCAGAAATTCCATGTGAACCAGCTATTCTTCTTTTAGGTATCTTCCTGAAAATCTTAGCGACATCCTATCACAGTGTATTCTGCTCTCATGTTCTTCTTCCACCTTCCCAACCCATCACTAGACATGCAGGAGGAAACAGTGTACAGCAATGTGACAAATAAACCTATTCTCATTAATAACTTAAAATTATAAGCTGATAGCAAATGTATGTAAAACTGTATTTTAGATACCTATTTAAATTTTTTCACTCTATATTTAAATAATATGAGGCTCAGAGAATCATCAGTGTCTTCCAGTTACTTAGTGGCAAGGCGAGGTCTCAGAGACTACTCTCCTGAAACCAAGTTTAATTTTCTTCTTACTGTATCCAAGTGTTATAGGAGGCTTAAAATAAATCTCAAAGATGTGAACTGAAATTGACTGCTGCTTAGTAAAGATGGGAATGAATACATGTGTGCACACTTGTTTACAGTAGAGAAAGAAAGTATTTTTATTGTTGAAATAACTGTCTCTAGTGCCAAGCCTAATGAAGTATTTTTGTTAATACACTGAAAATCAAAAGAATAACATTTCAAAAAGGCATTTAATATTACTTCCAGTTAGTAAGGGTGAAATGACCCAAACTGAGAATAATTGTAAATACTTTGTGAGATATTACAGATTTTACCATATGACATGTGCATTTTCACAAAATCATAGCTGAACACAGTTTGCTGCACAATAACCAGCAAAACAGAGTGGCTTCACACTATTGTCATCTATTTAATTCCCAATTTTGTGGGTGTCTAATAAGTCTGAGATTAGAAGAGTGAGACCCTTAGTCACATCAGAGTTTATTCATATGTCCCTATCAGCTAGGGAACTGATGACTCTGCTTCTGGGATTCATTTTCCTTCACTAGTTTTACTAGACCCTCTAGAGAACATGAATATCATCACCCACCCTGTCATCCTGGGTATGTTCCAATCAGATAGACAGGTTACCAAAAAAGACAGTTTTTAGCATTTTACCTCTCTAGCCACTGAGGTTCAAAACGAGCCCCATGTTGCTCCTAATACATTACTTAGTCTAAACAAATCTCAAGGACAGACAACACTGAAGGGCAGAGGACAGATATCCATTTGAATAAAATTAGAAAAAAGTATAAAAATCTAATGAGAAAAGGCACAGATTTTGAGAAATAAATGTAAACATTTTAAAATGTGCAATACAGTTAAATCATTAACCAGCATCTATGCATATTTTCTTTTTGATTTTCTATACAATATACACACAAATATAGATTTATATTTAAAATACATACACATACATATATATGTGTATGTTTTTATTGATACAGGGTCTTACTATGCAGCCCAGGCAGAACTTGAACTCATGATGATCCTCCTGCTTGTCTCTGAGTCCTGGGGTTACAGGCATGAGGCATCATGCCCAGCTAACATGTATTTTTCAGTATAAAAACATACATACAAATAAATGATTTTATTTATTGCATTTGAAATGTACTTATTCATGAATTTATTTAAATATATATCTAAATTTCTTTTATTTATATATTATATGTTATTTTTAGTTTGATCATTCTCAGCTATTCACAGGTTTCAATAGCTTTTTATGTGGCACTCATTTAAATTTACATAAAAGTTGTAAAATAATGTGGAGCGCTCCTATGTACTTCAGAGTCACTTTCCCTGATCATTACTATAACATTACAGTGGTCTTTCAAAAAATTAGCACTGAGGCCTCATAATTAACCACAGTTCATACTTTAAATCTGTTCAGCTTCTATCTAATGTCCAGTCCACTTTTCATTTGACGTTCTCTTCTAGGATACCATAATATCTTTATATAATTAAAACTAATGTTTAATTGAAAATTCAAACATATTTATATAGTTCCACCTGTTTGACATATGTATACATTCAGAAATTATTGAATCAAGGTTATTAACATATGTGTTGCCTTATCTTCCTATCATGAGAACATTACAATAAACTCTCAATAATTTTCAAGCATACTACGCATTACTATTTACTACTGTGATAATTCGCTGTATAATGGACCTCTGGATTTATCATTCCTGTCTGACACTTCACACTTCCCAGCATCTGTCCACTTCATCCTCTTGTCTTCAGCCCCTGCTACTCTATTTCTATGAGTCTCGTTTTCTTAGATTCGACATGAATATGAAGTTATGGAGGACTTGTCGTTTTCTTTTATTAGTACTGAGCTAAGAGGAGAAACACGTCATGGCAGGCAGGAGGGAGCAAAGAAATAAGAGCTTAGTAGTTTCTTTCTACCTCTTTTCTATAGAGCCAAAAGGAATTAGGGTGGGTGCCCAACTAATCCATGGAGTGATTTAGGAATCACACCCTTAATCCTACCAATTTTAATCCAAGAATGGCGGTATGAATCAAAAGCACACTCTAGATCCAACCACCTATATAAAAGCCACACCTCAGAATTGATGAGGCTTTAAGGGTCATCTAAACTCAAACAGTAACAAGTTAGAAGATTTAAATAGATACTCTGGGGATTAATGTTTTATTAGATGTATGGTGAAAAATATTTTTTCACAACAAGTAGATTTTAATTGAATATGTTATTTGATTTTATTTTCTTCCTTAGCATATCAGTTATACTCCTTTTTTATAAATTAATGGTTGTTACAAATCTAAAAATATATGTTTACAACTAATTAAGTTCTGCTAGAAATTACTCCTTCATGGTTGTTGGAGATACTATGCAAAAATGTGCTATAATTCTTGCCTCTCAGCTTTATGATATTACTGTCATCAATTTCTCTTATACATCCTCACTGAATATATAACTTTCAATTCTCTTTCTGATAATTTTAACACCTATATAATGCATGAGTGTTGCTTTGATAATTGATTTAAGTATTGACTTTGCCTTTGCTTTTGATGTCTTCTGATTAAGGTTTTGTGTTGATCTCAGTTGTGCCCTGCCGCATGGTTCATGTGGCTAACTGTGGCCGAGGCACCAAGTTTTTACTATGTACTGGTTTTGTCTCCCTTCTTGAGTTTCATTATCTTAGGCACTCTTCAGACTACTCTTAGAGTCAGAGGTAATTCACCTGATATATATGCTTTTTGGTATGATGGTAAATCACGATGGAGAAGAATTATTATTTAAAATTTTGATTAAATCCCCATCTTTTACTGTTTTTTTTTAATCTAGGCTCTCAATAGAAGTTATTCCTGTATTATTTTATTTTTCTTTGCTATATTGAAATATCTGAAACAAGTTAATGTTAAGAAGAAAGTCAGTTCACTTTGCTCACAACTCTGAGACTTGAATTTCAAGATCGGGTTCACCTCTGGTGAGAGCTGAAGGTACACGGAATCATGAAGGTAGGAAAAACAGAAGAGATCACATCCTGAAAAAGTAGGCTGGTCAACAACTGATGGCCACACTCAGGCTTTCCTACTAGGGTTCTCTTTTGGTCTGAAAGGCCTTTGTTCTTTTCTGAGAGCAGCAACCAGTTCCAGTACTTCTCACTATGCCTTACTTCCTTTGGTCATGGTCACTTTCCTCTTTGCTGAGAGAAAATGCTGCATACAGAATTTAAAGGAGAGGTTCACACTTTCGGTCCTTGTTCCACTGGTTCAAGTACAGACATGGTGGAAGGGCCAGAGAAGAAAAGTGCACACGCCACGATGGACAGAAAATAGACACACCTTTGCAGATCCTGGTCCTAGTGACCTGTCTCTAAACAAGCCCCACCTCCTAACAATACATTCAGCCTTTGAATTCATCAGTGAATGAGTCCATTATTGAATACAATCATCCATGATCTAATCACTTTCCAAACACATGAAGCTTTTGGAGAATTGTTTGTCCTTCCCTTTCCATGTGGCCGCACTGGGAAATCACATTTTTGCACATGAAGCCTTAGGGGACACACTCAAAGTGTGTATCTAAACCCTAACAATTCCCACACTAAATGAGGTGATACTGAAAGGCTAGAGAGCATTAGAATTAGATATTTGTCACTAGCTAAGAAATAAGTGCTCTAGTAGGACTTACTCTTTAGAGTAAGTCTTTATTACGGAAAACACTTTGGTTGTATTTCATAGAGATTGATCTTCTCCTCTTCCTCTCTTAGCCAGAAGTGGATGATTTTTCAATCTTTATTGTGAGAACATTGTGGTATTTCTTGCACTATAATCAATAGTGGACTCAAGATACAAAATGTCAATGTTTAAGGAAATGGAGTTATTCTCAGAATGTCTGGAAAATGTGTTTATGTAAATCTTAGAATATGGAATAACCTATTAAATGGATTTGCAAATGGAAAAAATGCTTGGAATAAATAAGAAGTGTATTTTCAAGTTGCATTTATCTGCTAATGAATGAGTTGAGAACATAATGTTGAGTGAAATAAGTTAATCACAGAAGTTTAAATTATCTGAGGAAGTCAATATATAAACAAAAAGAGATGAGAGAAAAGGAAAAATGTTGCCCTCAATTTATTTTTTTGCTTCAAAATATTTTAATATATATGCTTAATTGTTTCATTTATACAACTAGTTTCTGTTAGTTTACTCGAGATATGTTTTTGCTTTTATCCATTTCTTTCTTTTTTCTGAGTCTTTTATTACTTGCACTCTAATATTATAAACATTCTTTTAAAATTATGATACACATTGCATTAACTATTATTATCTACATATTTTCTTATTGAATTGTGTTTTTATATTTTCTTTATTAATATTTTCTTGCATTACAATAAATTTTTTTTTTTTTTTTTTTTA
>PVIR01033626.1:0-17401 GCA_004026965.1 Petromus typicus
AGCTCAGCCTCAAACTCACATCACAATCCTCCTGCCTCTGCCTCCCGAGTGCTGGGATTACAGGCGTGAGCCACCACGCCCGGCACTGTGGTATGTGGTACTGGTTGCTGCTGGGTGTGGGTCTCCACACCCAGTATTGTTATGTGGTTACCGGGGAATCGAACCCAGGCCCTTGCGCTTGTAAGACAAGCGCTGGAACCACTGAGCTAACTCCGCGGCCCGCTTCTCAGATTTTTATGTGCCTGTTTGTTAAGATGCAGATTCCACATCAGCAGAACTAAGACAAGGTCTGAGAATCTGCATTTCCAACAAGCCCCTCAGTGATGCTGATGTTTGTGGTCCACATTTTGAGCAGTAAATAAGTGGATGCACAAGAGGGAGGAGTGGGCCTGGATGCTCTTAACATTCAAACTAGGATGCAGCCAGCACAGGCTCTACCTTTTGAGAATGATTAATGAAACAAACCAGAAAACTCTTCAACACTGTTCAAGTGAGATGAATGCTGAGAATTAGCATTAGGTGGTAAACTTTAAATATGCTCAAGGTGTGGAGGTGAAGTCCTGCTTGAAGAGGGTTTTGAGCGGATGGGAATTGAAGCAGTGACAGCAACAACCACATAGACATTGAAGCTTTGATGTAAATTCTTTTTTGTGTGTATTACTAGAGATCAAACTCAGGTCCTTGTGCTTCCCAGGTAAGAGCAGTACCACTTGAGCTAAATCCCTGGCCCTGATGTAAATTCTTGTGGCAATGTTTTTATTCACTTACTCAAACAGCTACACACTTATTTACAAAACATTATTTTAGGTACTGGGTGCAAAATGACTGATTTTATTTATTTATTTTTTGGTAACTTAATAGTTGTTGGAGTCCATGGGGGTAAACACACATAGTTTGCAAAATGGTATTGGGAAAATGAGATCATACTCAACTAATATCTTCCACTTTCTCGCTGATGACCCAAGGGAAGAAGAAATATTGGAAGTCTTGGGATTATAGGGGTATGTGTGTGAAAATTGAATGGTCCAGGGATGCCCACTGAAACTATTAAGTTAGCTGAGTATTTTTAGTCATAACTTCATATGAGCTGATAACTCATTCTGTTGTCTGTATAGGTAGAGGGGAAAGAAAAAACAAGTGTTCAAAATTACTGGACAGTAAGACAAATTATATGTTCAGATCCTCTTTGTTTTTTGAGACAGTCTCACTATGTAACCAGGCTGGCCTTAAACTTGCAGAGATACTCCTGCCTCAGCCTCCCGCTAAAATTACAAGTGTGGGTCACTAGACCCAGCTCTTACGGTCCTCTTTACGTGCCCAGCAGATAGCTTCCTGTGAGAGTTCTGTCCTTATTACCTCTACCTGGAATGGATAAGAGCAAATCTCCAAGGAGCAGTTCATATAAATCTAGATAGCTCTTCTGCTATTGCTGAACCACATTTATAGTTTGATGTGGTTCAAGATACATTTTAAGTAATTTATGTTATTTTGAAATTGGCTTTACTATGATTTCCTAATCTGTATGCATCAGAGAAGCTACAGACACCTTTAACATAGGCAAGTCCTCCTACCCAGTATTCTGGAGATCTATACCCATGAGTCTGGTCAGGTCATGTCCTTGCCCTGCAGTTTGTGCATGTAGAAAATAAATGACTTAATGGTTAAATTAACCATCACTATTGTTTATGTGTCTGGACATTGGTCCGAGCCTCATGGTTACAAACTTGCTACTTGAGTAGCTTCCAAAATACTGGCTTTTAATTTATGTAAATGGTAAGTAGACTAAAGCAGAATTTTCTAAACCTCAGAGTACAGAAAGATCTCGGTGGATTTGGCCATTTCCACAAATTCTAATATTTAAAAATAGTAATACATTCTTAGTTGATATTTTTATGTAAATTTACTTTGCAAAGGAAGCATCTCACTTTTCAAATGGAAAATTGGTGTCATTTCTTATGGATGGAACATTAGCTGGACTTATTCTAGCTGTGTAGTAGTAGTGTCTGTGAAAACTGAGCCCAAGGTGTACTCCTTGGTTATTAGAAGGCGTGCTTATAACATACTGTGTGAGAGGAAAAGACTAACACCAAGGTAGTCAAACATTTAAACAGAATTTCCATTTATGTATGTATGTGTGTATATGTGCATATGTTTTGAGACAAGGTCTCACTGCATAGCCCAAGCTGACCTCTGGCAGTCCTTCTGCATCACCCTCTCAATTGCTGGGCCCACTGCACCTCCAGCAAAGAAAAAATTCTTGATTGCTACTTTACTGTCCTACTCTGGGGATCACTTTAATCAAGAAAACGATAGCCAGTGCAGTTTTCTAACTATGAATATTAAAAAATTAACATTTCTTAATGAAAAGTTCTCTATCTACATGGGGATGGATGTTACCTCTTAATCAGTGTTTCTGTAAACTCCACAAGGAATTAACCAGTATTGTACATTTCAGTATTATATCTAAGAATTGGCATCTAAGCCGTAGGAACTTCTAGTCTTGTCTATTTCTGATCTGAAGAATTAAAAAGAAAAAAAGAAAAAAAAAAGATCCTCAAAGATTCTCTTTTCCAGTTCAGATTCCTAAGCCAGCCTTATACACACCTTTTGTTGGATCTGTTCTGGACCTGAAGAAAATCCTGAGTTATCCAGGTAACTTCCTCAGTTACCCACTTGTTAGTAGAATCTTAATTTAGCAGTTTTTATTGTAAGAATAAAATTTCCAACTTCTTTATGAATTGACAACATGTCCATTATCTGCCATAAACTCTAAAGGAGATTTTTAATATAGCAGTATAGTTTGCTGTGCTGGATATTTGTGTATCTATAAGCGCTATTTTAAGTTTTTAATTGTATTGGATAAAAGTAGAGCTTTAAATCCTGTGGTGCCTGTAGTAGGCTATAAACAAATACTGTCTTCACCTTTGTGACTCAGCACCCATTACTGTACAGTGATACCCTTCAGTCATGCACCGGAAGGGAGAAACATTGGCCTCAGGCTGGTTTTTTAAAATAAACACAGCTGCTTTTAAAATTTTTTTCTTTTCCTCTAAAACTTCCTAGTAGCTTGTATCTTTCTTTTAGTTTATTGTTTGTTGGAAAAACATTTGGCCACATAGGTATTCAGCTTAAGAAAAATAGTTCATAAGGCAGAATCTTGTGTTTAATTCTCAATATACGGCTGTTTGTTTGTTTGTTTGATTTTTTAGTGTGTGAAATCTTTTCTTTTTGCTCCCTCCTTCCCTGTTCTATGTCCAGATAGCAGTATTTTGCTATACACTTTGCTACTCTGAGTAGCAAAATCTAATTATTTTGACCAGAGGCCTTAATTTATTTCTGTAGCATGCTCCTTTGAGCAAGTGCCCGCTCAGGAGCATAGGTGGGAAAGCAGTTGGGTGGTTTTCTCTGCAGGTGTTCAGGCTTTGGGTTAGTAATGTACAATCGTGCCGTCAGTGGGAAGAAAGTTGGGTTCCAGGAGGAGAATATGCTTTACTAAGAAAGTAAAATGGTAGCATATAACATTTTCAAGCCTTTACAATTAATCTTTATTGCTTTTTTGGTTCCTTTCTGTGTCAGAATAATATCCCTAAATGATTAGAAATGTCTGTGATCTTTACGTTTTGTGCAGAGTTTTTTGTTACAAAAGTTAATTTTTCATCAAGTTGTAAAAAGTAAATTCTCAGAATAAGAAAAATAATTATGAAGCACTGCAGCAAATTGTGACTGGAGAGTTCTTTAATTTGGACACCAAAAATGCTGTAATAGTTTTGGCTTTAATTTATGGGATAACAGTTGAGTATTGCATGGAATATCTTTTAGATCTATATTAATTTAATATTACTTTGGGATCATTCTGACTAAAGATGTCATTAAACGGAACCTATATTGAACATGTTACTAATTTCACAGTGATAAATAAGGAAACTTTCCCATAGTAGAGAGAGAGAAGTATTCAGTTATTTTCTTTCTTTCCTATCAATATTAAAAATTATCTTTATTAGGATTTCTCTTCCCAATAGTAGATGAAATAATCTGAAATTGAAGAATTAAAATAAAAGTTTGTTACTTTCATTTCATTTAAAAATCACAAGACTTCAGCCTTTTAAATAAACAAAAATGAGCTTAAGATTTTAGTAAGGGACTTTTATAAGGGCTTTATGGGGGAATAAGTTGGCTGTTTTGGTTTAAGTATTTCATTATGTGACTAATCCAGTGAATTGCAAACAGTAGCTAAAGATAGGTACTTATACTAGCTTATATCTAGAATTAAGGTTGATGATTTACTGTTTTATTTGTATCAGGCAGATGCATTTTGCTTTAGTTGTTATGTTCCACCAAGGTATGTCTTAGCAAGGATATAAGGGAAGCATATATTATGCCATGAAAGGGAACTGTACTATGCATAATCATTTGTAAAGAATCCTGTGGTGTAAGCTCAGTGTCATTTGTTTTCTTGACATGTCCCACATAAACATGCTTCACTTTGAATTTTGATGTTGAAATGACAGTTCAAAGATACTTTAAGTAGAATATGAAAAAATAATTTGTAAAGATGTGTCACAAATAACAAGAAGAGGATTTTTTTTTATAGGAACAAGGCAACAGCCTCGGATTTGGGGGTGAAATTATTCTCCAAAACCAGAGTTTTTCCAAGTATTACATGCCTCTTATTGCATTAATCTGCCCAAGAAAGCTGGCCAAATTTGCATATAGTATTCCTCCTCTTGAGGATTCAGAAGTTCGAGGATCTGAGGAACTTCGCCATAATGCTCTCTCTAAAAGCTATTTAAAATTCTGAGGAAAAAGGGCTCTTTCAAGCTGTTTGAAAATCTGCTAAATTGCACCATGAAAGGATGGCTGACATTCAAATATATTGGGTAATCATACAGTATTGGAATTTACAGCACAACTCATTTCTTTACATTCTTTGTACTCTAGTCCTGATGCTGTGTGAATCATTGTTTAAAGGTGTGAGTCACAGATAAGGACTTGTATCTTCTTACCCTTTGTCAAACAGTTGTACTTAGTGGGGCATACTTGTTCAATAGGAAGTATGTGTGTGTGTGTTGGAAGCTTCCCGAAACAAATCTGATGCATCAAATGACAGTACTGTTAAATAAGAATTGTGTGTACTACTAGGTCAACTTGGAAAATAATTTAACTTGTTCAGCTTCTTTTTTTTAGGTTTTTGTGAGACAGGGTCTCACTTTCTAGTTCAGGCTGGCCCTGAGCTCAGCCTCCAACTTACATCACAGCAATCCTCCTGCCTCTGCCTCCCGAGTGCTGGGATTACAGGCGTGAGCCACCACGCCCAGCACTGTGGTATGTGGTACTGGTTGCTGCTGGGCGTGAGTCTCCATGCCCAGTATTGTATGTGGTTAGCGGGATCGAACCGGTCCTTGCACTTGCAAGACAGGCACCAGAACCACTGAGCTAAATCCCCGGCCCTTAAAATCACTTTTGATATCTAAGCAAAAAGTAAAACTTGATGTTTAGAAGAGGAAATGAGAAATTAATCTTGCTTCTTCAAGGAAAAGGACAGCACAAGCCTGTCAGACTATCAACCATCACAAAATAATAATTGTCTACTGAGATTCTGGCTTTGGTAAAGGAAGACAGGGCTCTTTGAAGTTTTACTTGAGGTCTGATGTGACTTCAGAAATAAATATATCAAATTCTGTAAGGGGTAAGTCATGTGCCTAGAGGTTGCTGCTTATCTAAAGGGAGAGAGATAGGGTGATCTTGTTAGCTTAATTTTCTGTGCCAAATTAAAGACAAGGATCCCTTGTTATCCAGACATCAAAACTGTACTACTTTCATTACAAAGGACCATCTGGGCTGTGTCAGGAACCAAGGACAATTTATTGACAGTTTACTCAGATTTAAGACTTTCTGGGATTTACGTACTTGGACTTGAGGATGTCAGCCCTGTCCTGCGGGATCAACTACTGCGATTATTGTGGGCATCTGCCTCACCCTGTGAGATCTTAAACTACAAGGATTACTGCACTAAGATTATTGGCCTTGGTACTTACTGGGACTCACTAGGATTTAAGGATGTCTGCCCTGCCCTATGAAACCTTCGATTATTGTGGGTCTGCCCTATTTTATGCATGCTAGGATTATTAGTTGAAGGCGAGGTACCAAATAAAGGTGCAGGGTAGCTTGAGTTATGGATTCTTCTGCTTCCATTTCTGCTGCTGCAGTATCTGGCCTTTGGCTGCCACTACTCAGAGTAGCAAGAGTTGAGCCCAGGCTCAGTCTTTTTCCTCAAGGTTCAGACTTTGTTGCTTGTTGGTTATTAATGTTTTTTTAAAATTATTTTTAATTTTTTTTTAGGGTTCTTTTGAGACAGGGTCTCCCTTTGTAGTTCAGGCTGACCCTGAGCTCAGCCTCAAATCACATCACAGCAACCCTCCTGCCTCTGCTTCCCGAGTGCTGGGGTTAAGGGCGTGAGAACTGTGGTATGTGGTGCTGATTGCTGCTGGGCGTAAGTCTCCACACCCAGTATTGTATGTGGTCACCTGGGATTGAACCCGGGCCCTTGCACTCACAAGACAGGTGCCGGAACCACTGAGCTAAGTCCCGGGCCTGGTTATTAATGTTTTAACTATGGAACTATTGGGGAATTGGAGTTCACCATGAGGGTTCTGGCTGTGCCCTCTTCCTCGGACAGCCACAGGGCTGTGTCTCAATTTACAAGTGCTTCCTCTTCCATAATGTTGATTTCCAGCTAGAGAAGCTGGAGGCAAAGAGAAATTGTGCAAGGTAACAGATAGATTGACAGAAATATTTGAAACACCACATTCCAAGAACACACTGATGGGTCAATCTTTTAGGCCAAGGAGGTATAGAAGCAGTAAACATCTGTCAAGAGCATGGCTAGTTAGGTTCCCATCCCCAACATACCTAATTTTTTTAATAGCACCCTTTACTGTTGAACTGAGTGACCTCAAAAGTTGTTATTAGTACATGGCTTTGAGGATCCATCATCAACTGATTTGTGTTACCACTGACAATCAAACCTATAAACTTTTTGCTTTTAAAAATTCTTTTTGTTTGTTTGTTTGTTTGTTTTGTTTTTTGGAGACAGGGTTTCACTTTGCAGTTTAGGCTGGCCCTGAGCTCAGCCTCAAACTCAGCAATCCTCCTGCCTCTGCCTCCCAAGTGCTGGGATTACAGGTGTGAGCCACTACATCCGGCACTGTGGTATGTGGTACTGGTTGCTGCTGGGCACGAGTCTCCATGCCCAGTATTGTATGTGGTTACTGGGGATTGAACCCGGGCCCTTGCGTTTGCAAGACAGGCACCGGAACCACTGAGCTATATCCCCGGCCCTAAAAATTCTTCATAAGTAAGGATTCTTTCCACTTGTAATCTATGAATATAGTTTTTCAAACGATCAAAGCAGATTCTTTTTGGTCTCCTCATAGAGTAGGGTTAGACAGCATCTAACCACATAGATAGTTTACCTTTTTTCTTGTTAGATTCCAAATACAAATATTTTTCCTTTCTTGGTTCCTTGAAATTGTAAAGGTACCTTGAGTTGGGAAAATAAAAATTAGCACCCTTGGATTAGACACCACAGTAAGACACATAACGAAGCACTGCAATGGGAGAGATACATATGCCACCTTTAGTAGTTTTTTTGTCCTCATTTAGAGTTGATATCTTAGCAGGATGTAATAGTGCATGTCAGATACCTGAGAGGCTGACACAGGAGGATCAGTTCAAAGCCATCTTGGGAAACTTAATGAGACCCTATCTCAAGATAAAATGAAGGTGAGGGGAGGGCTAAGTAAAGAAGGGAAAGAAAAAATATGATGGTTTTTTAAAAAATGAAGCAAAACATAGACATAGGGGGCAGGGGTTGTGGGAGGCAGGGGTGTAGGAAAACATGTGAATTAAGTTGTGTCATGTACTGGTACACATTCTCAATGTTGATTGTGATCATAATGTGTGGGATATAAAATGTACCAATAAAATCAATTTTAAAAAGAATAAAATGAAGGAATAGGGAAGTGGCTCTGTGCTCTTGGGCTCAATTCCCAGTATGGGGAGGGGATCCTTTTGTTATTTCCATTAGTTGTTCTTTGACTGGTTCCTGAACTGGGAGCATTACCTGATGTTCAGACTGGGCCTTCTTGTTCCCTCCACACTCTTCTGAGTTCTCAGTCCTTAAAGGTTTGAGTGTCACCTTGCAAATCTACACCACCAGTCCTCAGCCATGGCCTCCACACCTTCTCAATGCAACCTGCACTAGCTGATTCCATGTGAATGGTCCAGGATCAGCTTGCATCGTGAATCTGCTCTCCGGAAGGCCCAGCTCCCTTCTGATGCCCATCACAGGCAAACTACTCCCGTATCATTTTCACTGTATCACATTCTTCACTGTCCCACACAGCTTTGATGCCAGTTCTGTAGAAGCTAATCTTCATCTTCATCATATTGTGAACCTGAGATTGTACAGAGCTAGAAGAGAAGAAACTGAGAACAAGAACCTACGGACAGAAGAGAGGATGGTTCCTTCAGCAGGTTCATGAGAGAACAGCAGAGGGATGATCACCTTGGTTTCATTCATTTTAGAGTGTTGTTTCTACTTTTCTATTTGAATCTTCTCTTTTTTGTTACATGGCATAACATTTCTACGAATTTGAGATTCATTTGAGTTAATCTCACACGATTAGCAAGATTAACAAATCTTGATAGACTTGACTAGATGGATATGGGGAAAAGAGCTTCAGTTGGCCCGGAGGAACTTTGAGCAGCCTGGAACATACAATAAAGGTCTTTATGGGTGACCATGATAGCGGTGGAGCCATAGAGTGGCATAACATGAAAGCTGTTAGGAGGTGAGGAGCAGTTTAATAGAGAGGAATCTGGGAACAGGAAGCTGGCATGTGTGGTTCATCTCCTGTATTCTCTTGTTAGTCCTTTCTGCCACTGGATAAGAGCTGACCTTTGCAACTACCCAGGACCAGGTTGATAATGAGTCTGTTCTGAGTGACAAAATGATAGGTTTCAAATATGTATGTTCTTCCTCAGGTTACTAATAATAAAGCTGGCATTTTGATCTTCATCTGAAAATTTCCTGCTTCTAATTTCTTTCTTTCTTTCTTTTCTTTTTTTTTTTTAAACTCAATCTTGGGTGGGAAAATAAGTATGCTCTTCATTCACCCCCTCCAAACTTCCACACTTAGTTAATAATTAGCCTTCAAGAAATAGTGATTGAATAACTAAATTACTTTTCCATTTTTTGAATTCTTCTCATAGCATCTCATTTGGCTTGGCCCAGAGTAGACCCTATTTGCATTGCAGTCTTAAAATCTAAGTGGCAAACTGTAACAGGGGCTGATCTGTGGGAAAATGAAGCCAGGTGACTTCTCACCAGATTTCTCACATGCATTTGTCTTGGAAGTCAGGGTCTATAGATAAGTGAGATAAAATTGGGGTAGAATTTTCCCTAGGGAACATACCAATCTTATTCTAATCCAAACAGTATATTTTACCTATCCTGAAGAAAATGACTCCAGGATAACCCACACACCCATGAAGTAACTTTCAAAACTTGACTTCATTTTGGATAAAACATTCTTAATCAGTCTGTCTTTTTTAAGGAGAAACCAACAGATACCAAGACAGTTTATACTGAGCAGTTATAAAAAATATTTGTGTTTTCTATCTTACTTCCTAATTATCTTTTTATTTACTTTTCCTATTTTAAAGAGTTCAAAAGCTGAAATCACACAAGGGATTAAGGAGATGTGGGGGAGAGTGATTTAAAGAGGATCATCTACTGCATGTAGCCTAGCAACACAAGGTTGGATTTTCCAGAACCAGGCCTATAGCAAGGCACAGGTAGACATAATAAACTTAATACTAACTCCTTTATCTCAAAAATATTATCAGCTATGTCAAACACATGTTTGAGGACCCTCAGTATAAACAATTGATTTGATCTAGATCTGTGCTCAGTGACAAAGGATGGTAATTCTATCGTGGTTCTCATTCTGTCAGCAATGCTATAACCCCTATGTTCCCCCAAACTTTGTTTTCTTCCTAAATGTGGAGCAATCAAAATACTGCCTCTATTCAGTAACATATGACAATTCAAGTTCTTAGGTTCTAAATTCCCACAGTATATAAAATTCTCAAGATAGAATTTTGAGACCACCACAGGGTCCCTGCACATACCTGACAGGGAGATCCCCTGCTCAAGGATCATTAAATATGTCTACTGGAAAGACTTTGAAATGTTTACCCACCTGATAAAAAGGATTCCAAAGAGAACTAGGAATTTTATTTGTGTACATGGTGACAAAATATCACTTCAGAAGTTATTGACTCACTTCAAAGGAGTGATCTGGCTGTCAGCACCAACCAAACAATTTAGTAGCAAGGCATTTTAACTGTTACATACTTTGTGCTGTGATGCAATCTAAAATATAAAACACTCCTAGGAAAACTTTGGCTGAACATGTTATACCTAAATCAAATCAAACATCTATATATTTAACATCTAGAAGAGAAAGAATCAGTTAAATTATAGCATAAGGAAATAACCAGGAGAAACTAGAACATGGGGTAACTGGCATGGATATTCAAAGTCAGTGTTTGGAAAAAGAGGGACAAAGGATAATGCAACGTGTGAAATTGAATTTTGACTTTGGACGTTTGCATTCTCTTTGGTTGGGCCAGAGAGCTTATTCAATATTTTTCTGTACAGATTTCCTGACTGCTGACCCTACACATATCCAGAAACCAGAATGTCAATCGCTTCTTGACCTTTGGGCTAAGATCAAGTGCAGAAATCAGAATGCCACTGTGTGTGGTACTCAGTAAATGAACTCTATGTAATGAGGAAGCCTATTTATTTCTTGCTGGAAAAACCCAGATGCCCTAATCCTAGTAGGACCTACTTTTCTCCAAGGCAGATGAGTTTCAGGCTGGTATCAGTGACTTGCCACACCTTGGAGGAGGGGAAGGATAAGAAGGAGAATTACACCAACGGCTTGTGATTTGTGTTTTTTTAATTTGGCTCTGCTCCAAATAGGCTGCAACCACCAGAGACTGACTAACTCCAGAAAAAGCAGGTTATCAGTAGTAGAAGAGAGCTAATTAGTGTTTTCTGCTTACAGTATAATTGTCTTTTATGCCATGCTATCCTCCCAAAATGTTTCCCTAAGCAGCAATTAATAATGTGTGGTTACAGAATATAACGGAGTGGAGAGATGGAGATTTCAAAAGCAACTAGACTTGAACAGGTAAGACTGGGAACATGATCCTAATTTCTTTTTACCCACTACTTTGGTTGAATCGTCTCTTTCCTTTTGCTTTTGCAATTTTAGCTGAGCCAGTAAGATAGTTGATTATTCTGAGCATCACTTACACCTTAATGGTTGCCTCCTCAACACCAACACTTCACTTTTTAATCCTCTCTGGAGTACATGCTGGAGTTGTTTCTGGCAGGGCTGCCAGGTGGAACATTCCTGGAAGAAAGTACTGTATAGTCATAAGTCAGTGCCCGTGGGCATTGGCTCCAGCTCTCCCACAGGTACCAAACTCCTTGCATGTTCAAGTCCCTGGCCTAAAATGGCTTAGTGCCAGTACTTTCATATAACTTTGCATATCATCTCATGAGAGTGAAGTCCAAAGAAATAATCAAAACATGATGCTTTTGTACATTGTGGACAAAGAACAGTAAATCTGTGAAGGCATGAGAGGACAAATGGGTCACGGGACTAGAACAGCAAATTCTTGGGAAGTTTCCTGAAGTGTACGGTAGAGAGATACAGGAGCTCAGGGGACATAAGGGTTACTTATGTTAAGTTTGTTGCAGCCCCATTTACCAGTGTTTGATGATCAAGACTATTTTCTAGCTGTGGCATGCAAAGGTCATGCTCTCTACCCCAAATTTTTATAGTTTGTAGGTAGGAAAATATAGGCCAAATGGTCTTTCTGAAGTCACAGTTCCTTGACTAGCGTTACATTAATAATACATACCAATTTGGTGTATCCTGAGAATGGACGTCATTACACCCCCAAGCCCTTGCAACTGTCTTGACCTGGGAAGGTTCAGTGCTAATGTGAGCTCCATACTCTCATCTGTCAAATGTGGGCCCTCATGGTGTGTGGGGGGGTCTTTGTAGCCCCTTTCAAAGGGCTACAAACATTCTATGAATGTTTATAAACCTTCATTTCACAAAGTGAAAAACTGTCTGCGAATCTCTCTGTCTATTAAGTCATTTCAGTCTGCGTCGCCTGTAAAACTGCATCCTC
This sequence comes from Petromus typicus, assembly GCA_004026965.1. Classification (NCBI taxonomy): domain Eukaryota; kingdom Metazoa; phylum Chordata; class Mammalia; order Rodentia; family Petromuridae; genus Petromus; species Petromus typicus. Next base: position 12,280 of record PVIR01033626.1, read on the forward strand.
AAACAGGCCGAGAGCAAGCAGCCTTCAGTCAGCCCACTGGGCCCAGGAGCCTCACATTTCTACATCTTCCCTGTGAACTATGGGCCCCCACTTGCAAATCCACAAGGCTGACTCTGAATCTGAATATTAATTTCATTCTTAGGAGAAAATACATGGAAAATATTGATACTTCCTTCAAATGGAATTTTTCAGAAACATTTTTAAAAGAAGATTTGGAGTTCTGAGCCACAAAGAGAAAAAGTACTTCCAAGTGCTCCACAGAGTCATTATATTAACAGAAGTTTTTAAAAAATTTACTTAAGGGAAGAGTAAAAGTGAAGGCAGGCTTGTTCCTTCAACTGGTATAATTCAATTGGTCTGACCAACGTATGACACTCTTTCCTTGAAACAAATCCAAGAGCTTTGCTGCCAGCGGTATCTACATTTTGTTTCACCCTTACTGAGCCTGCTCACCTGGGACACAGTCTTGGGTTTCTCACCTGTGACTCTTCATTAATCTTCTGGTTATATTAATGTTGAACCTGGGACAACCCTGCTACAACTGCATCAAGATAAAAGTGTAAAGACAAAGTCTTTGAGACAGAGAAGAGCAGCTCTCATACCAACCATATTCCACCCTGCAGTGCTCTTTCAGTACTCTTTACCGAGTTGATCATAATAACATTTGAGAGGTGAGTGAGCAGAAAAGAAGGTAGGGTTGGGAGTGTGAAAAGAAGGAGTTCTTGTGAAGGGAGAATCTTTCAAGAGGCCTTTTAAGGGCCATATTAGAGAATCTTTATGCCTATAAATCACTCCTAATTTTTCTGTTTCTTGTTGCCCAAAGTCTAACAAATATGGTTAATCTGTTTAGACAACAACTGGCTAAACAGGGTCTCTTTTGCTGAACAGAAGCAGTTTGTTCAGGGTGAGGCTTCCTGGAAGAAAAAAGGTAGAAAGGATTGATGGCATTGAAGTAAGGTAAATCTCTGGATATCTCAATTGAGAGGCTTTCCAAGTGGCTGGATTCGCTGCAGAGTTGGAATTCAGTCTTGCTAAACTGCCTCCTCCCCCAGGGGCACCAGAAAAACCAGATTTTTCCCTGAAGGGTGGTGGGCATTGAGAGAGGACCTTAGAGCTGGGTTTGGCCCTGTCAAAGCCGCAGGTGAGGCTGGCTAATTCATGAGGGAGTGGGGCAGACACTAAAAGTGTTTTGCAAAGAAAGGGATATTCAAAAGGAAACAGATATGAGAACACAAATACCCAGACTACAGCTGCTGATTTTCTTTCTGCCCTTTCTTGGGGACAGTGAGAACTTTGGTACGCTGCGTGGCCTCCTTCTTCTAACTATTCTCCACCTCCTCATAATAAATTTCCAATTCTTTCCATCCCTGAGGACTCTGCATTGTGCAGAAAGGAGCCCACATTCTGTATTTTGAGGCAGCTCTTTTTTATTTCTCTTTGTCCTTTTCACTTTCAAGCACATGCACGGATCACTGTTGCTATAGATCTGATTCCTAAGCTACACGACAAAGTCGTATTTTTTGTATCTAAAGTTATGGTGTTGCTGTGCTAAACTCACTGATGGTGTACACAGCATGCATTGTAAATTATGCACTAATGATATGGCTGACCTTATTATCCTGCTCTTGAAAATATGCAGTCTGTCCCAAACAGCGCTCAATTATGTTTCCATATTATTTGCTAATTGTCCCATGTGTTGGATTTTACTCTCCAATCAGACTACATGCCTCTGCAAGGCAGAGATCGAGATTTAAGCTTCTTTGACTACTTGTCCTAATTAACACTGTCACTGGCAGTGGGGGTGGAGAGTTTCAAGAAACAGAACCCATATCAATGAACTTGAATCTTTTGAAAAAGCTGGGCAAGGCTGAAGTAAGCTTAAAAAGAATACTGAAGAACATTTAGTAAATTCAAGTTGACAAAGAACAGGGATATTATTAATCTTTGTCACTGCTACACCTAGCTCCTGGCTTGCAAGCAGCAGACACTAAATGACTCTATAACTAATGGTTCAACAAATGAATTTTTTGCACTTTTATTATGCTTGTTTCTTATGTTAAGTGACAAAGATTAATTGCAGTCTTTTCTCTGAAGAAATTTACAGTCCAGGGAAGAGAAGAGTCCCAGAATAAAGAACAAATAATTATTATAAGATATGAAAGAAGATGTTAGTGTTGTTGTTTTGTAGTGTTGGGGACCAAATCCAGGGCCTTCCACAGGCTAGACTACCACTAAATTACAACTCTAGTTCAAAATAAGTTGTTAGAACTCCCTTTCCAATACTTTGAGAACAAAGAAGGAAGATTTTAACTATCCAAGGGTGTCAAGGAGTCTTCATGTTTAAACACACACACACACACACACACACACACAGGAACATTTGATGGATTTTTAAAAATTGAAATCTTTATTGGTACATTACATATACACATCATGATTGCCCTCAACAATGAGAATTTGTGCCAGTATATGACACATCTTAATTCTCTTTTTTCCCCATAGCCCTACCCACCCTACCACCCTCACCCCCTATAATCATAAACTTTGTTTCCTTTCTTTTTTTTTATAATCTCATTATTTGTCCCCCTTCATTTGATGTATTTTGAAGGAAGACTAAAAACTTTCAGGTGGAAAATATACATGTTCTGGGCAGAGAAATAATTGGAACAAGTTCTGAGAGTTATGAATGTTTTCTGGGAAACCTGCAGGTGTTCTGAAGGTTAAAGGATAAAATAAGGCAAATAAATGGGGGTTGGTGTGTGGGTCTGAGAATTGATTTTGTAGGTGATGTGTTCCAATGAGCATTTTTGAGCAGAGAATTAATAGGAGTAGGTTTGGATTTGGAGAAATCACTGTGGATAGTATGATGGGTAGACTGAAATGGTAGGAACTGGAGATGAAAAGACCTCCTCAAAAGTAATGGTGGCACTTTGAGTTAGAGTGTATAAGGACAAGAATTGTGTGAGAGAGAAATGGACTCATTTGAGAGCTGTTCAGGACGCAGTCACAGGAGAACCAAGTCACTAACTGAATTTGAGGAGGTGGAAAGTGAGGAAACGGGAAGTTAGTATGAGTTAGCTTCTCTCTTAAGCAAGTGAAAGATCCAGAAAAAAACAACAGGATTGGTATGATGGGAAATCAAGTTTATATTTTGAACTGTGATGAAAGAATCTTTTCTCTCTCCTATATTTTGACTTAGGATTTATTTTACCTTCTCAGACTACAGAGGAATCACCCCTTTGTAGGGAAGGAAGAGAGGTTTCCTCCAGGATGTCAGGACTTTGGTCCAAAGGGCAGCCATCTTGGGAGGAAGAAGTTTCTTCTCTAGAAAGCTGTACTTCAAAACACAGATTTAACATTTGCAAAAACCAGATGGAGCCGGAGATGATCCTGTTAACTCAAAAAAGTCAGATTCAGAATGACAAGTATTGTGTATTTTTCCTAACATATGGAATCTAAAATAGATGACATAAAAGTCGAAGGGAAACTATTATGTATTAGTCAATAGAAAGAGACTAAAAGGGGAGAGGCATAAGAAAGAGTAATAGGGATGGAAAAATATTATTATTTTGCCATTAAGAAATAGTAATGTTGAGATAAATTGAAGTGAAAAAGAACCTACTCTACTTTATTAAGTGAAATGATAAGTTACAAAACAGTATTCATAGCATTCTCAATTTTTTATCTTCAAAAATACACTCATGCATAAATATATCAAGAAATTGTCTAACAAGATATTTACTTAAGTTTTAATTTGTCTCTGGAAGTGAGAAGCTGAGCACATTTTTCTTTTCTACTAATAGTATTTTTTGATCTGTGCTATTATAAAATTCCTCTCAGCAGGGAAATATGAATAGCTATAAGTATGTGAGGTAATAGATATATTAATTAGCTTGACTATAGTAATTATTTCACAATGTATCAGATACTACACTTGATCTTAGCCAAAAGGCCGAGAAGCGATCACACAATGTATCAGAATCTCAAAACATAATACTATACACTGTAAGTACTCAATAAATTCTACTCAGTAAAGAAAAAATAATTTAAGAAAGTACAAAATAATGTGAACTTAGAGCTCTTCAGTCTAAATGTCAAGAAACACTCAGCAGAGAGCTAGTAGACTTCAGCCCATCAGACTCTGAGAAGGATGTGATTTTATAAGCCAAACACTCTATTTGTCTAATCTTATTTCCTTTATTAGTTCATTCACTGAAGAACACCTAGGTTTATTCCATATCTCGGCCATTGTTAGTAGTGCTGAAGTAGACATGAGTTGCCGAGATCTCTTTGATGTAGTGCCTTCATCTTCTTTGAGCACAATACATTCAGGAGTCACTCAACAACAGGGAAAAGTTGTGAGAAATGTATTATTAGGTGATTTATTTTGTTGTGTGACCATGACAGGATATAGTTATACAAACCAATTGGCTTTTTAAAGGAACTTCATATTAATTTATATTTCCACCAACCATGTGTAAGGGATCTCTCTTCTCATCTTTGTCAACACTTTCACTTTTTTAAAAAAAGTTTTTTTGAGACAGGGTCTCACTTTGCAGTTCAGGCTGGTCCTAAAATCAGCCTTGAACTCAGTAATCCTCCTGCCTCTGCCTCCCAAGTGCTGGGATTACAGATTTGAGCCACCACACCTGGCACTGTGGTATGTTGTACTGATTGCTGGTGTGTGTGAGTCACCATGCTCAGCATTGTTGTATGTGATTACCAGGGATCAAACTTGGGCCCTTGCACTTGCAAGGCAGGCGCCTGAACCATTGAGCTAAATTCCTGGCCCAACATTTTCACTTTTTGATAATAACGATTCTAACATGTGTGACACGATATATCATAGTAGTTTTGATTTGCAATTTCCTGATTTTTGAATGTTCTTATTGGCCATTTGTATGTGTTCCTCAGAGAAATATCAATTCAAATCCTTTGAGTCATTTGTTTTCTTGCTACTAACTTATTTGATCTTCTTTTATATTTTCTGTATTAACCCTTTTCTAATGTATAGTTTGTATATTCCATACGTATAGCCTTTGAAGATTTTTCTCTCTCCAATTTACTTATGCTAAGTAATAATAGTTTTGTTTTGGCTTTTTAAAAAAATTCTGTACCAGGG
>PVIR01033627.1:0-17747 GCA_004026965.1 Petromus typicus
TGCACTGTTGGTGGTTTCCTTTGCTGTGCAGAAGCTTTTTAAAAGAATGAGGTCCCATTTGTTGATTTCCTTAGCCATTTCCTGTGCTATAGAAGTTTTGTTCATGAAGCCTTTCCCTAAGCCAATGTCTTCAAGAGTTTTACCTAACCTGTTTTGCAGTAGGTTTAGCGTGTCTGTTTTAATATTTAGGTCTCTTATCACAATAGCATCCCAAAAAATAAAATACTTAGGAATCAATCTAACAAAGGAGGTGAAAGACCTCTACTCTGAAATTATTTCTGTTTTCATCTCAGAGATCAGTTCTGATTTCCATTTTACTAGATCTGTTTTTGTTACCATCTCATGGTCCTAGTGACTGAGCTTCATATTGCTCAATTTCCCTTTTCCTTGGATTCCCCTGTTGTGATGATCTTTGTATCTGGGTTTTTGAATTTTTTTCTCATTTCTATTCCTTTGTTTTTGCTGATGTTTTCATTTAATTCCTTGCCTGATATCCTGGCAATGTTTGCTACAAGTCTCTTTCTTCCTAGTATTTGGATCCTTTAGGATATGGTTACTTCCTGGATTGTCCTCCTTGGATCTGTAATAACCCTTAAGCATTCTCAGTTTGGGCAAATGAGAAGTATTTGAACAGAACAGTCACCTTATCTTTATTGACATAGTGCCATCAGTATCATCAACCATATCAAACACAGTAAAGGAAATGAAAAGCTTTGGCAATTACTGTCTTGATAGTTTGAACATCATGAGTTACCTCTATGACCATATGTCGAAACTTAGAATTAATCAGGAGTTTGTTGATAATGTACAGGTAGAGAAATGAAAAAAGATAGTTATGTCAGAGTAAAGGAAAAAAAAAAAGAATAACAGCAGCGACAATACTAGCAACAACAATAAACAAAGCTAAGAACACTAGTCACAAGGAGACAGCCTTCATCCTTTATCTAGGTTCTGAGTATAATGCCTGGGTTGAACTCAATGATCCCCTACAGGTTTGAACTCTGCAAGAGTCCAGGATCTTGTAAGTGGATCTGACTCCACCTACTCACCAATGGCTGTGGTCAGCAGGATTTCTTCACTCTTCTAGTGAGTGTTTCTGATGTGATGAACCTGGTGGAGGAATTCACTAAAGGCCTTTGTCTAGGTCCAGTTCTGCAGTCACACTTATTCAGTATTCACAGAATGGTGTCTTTGGAGGCTTTTCCTCATATAACAGTTGTGTCCAGTTTGGATCACAAAGAAATAGAGATTCCAAGGCTTTCTGGCCCAATCACTCGTCAATGGCTCCTAGCTCCCTTCTGACTGAGACTCAGTGCACTACCTCTGCCATCCTCTACTTACCCAGACTACTTCACAGGGCTCTGTTATGGTCTCAGAAGTAGCAGAAAAGTTGTAGGCCCGGCAACCTAAAATGGTCCTGAATTCCTTTGTTATGAGATTCCCCAAGACCTCTGCTGCACCATACTTGTCTGGTCTTAGTCTGGCTAAGACTCTCATGATAAATTCCAAATCCATTCACTTTCCAGGCTTCTCTTGTGATGACATCTTCTGTAAATTCAGGTTCTGATATGCACCCCTCTTAGTTGCCCATTAATATAAACAGTTAGTATTCCACTTTCTTTGTGGCATTCTTTACCTATCCTTGTTGGCTGTTTTTGATTGTATGACTCCTCAGAGGCTTGGATGGCACACTTTCCATTACCCCATTCATCTCTATGTATCATCAGTGCCATCAGCAATAAATGCTGGCAAACCTGCAGGGAGGAAGGAACTCTTCTCCATTGTTGGTGAGAATGTAGACTGGTGCAAGCACTGTGAAGATTAGTGTGGAGATTCTTCTAAAAACTAGGATTAGAGATCCCATTTGACACACTATTCTCCTGCTAGGAATATATACAAAAGACCTAAAAGAATTATATCATAGTGACATATGTGCATTCATGTTCAGAGCAGCTCAGTTTGTAATAGCCAGATCTTGGAAACAACTCAAATGCCCATCATCTGGAGATTAGATAAAGATATGTTTTTTTTTGTTTTTTTAAAAAATGAAATAGTCTTACTCTGCTATAAAGAATAAGTGTGAGTCATCCATACTCAAATAGACATACTCATAAGGGAAATAAATAGGTCACAGATGTGTAAATACTGTATCTTTTCTCTGGTATAAAAATACTAAGATGTAAATAAGTTTTACACTGCATTATAGATAATGTAAAATAGAAAATATTCAAAGAGAAGAAGGTAAGTAATCAGGGGTAAGAAAGAATATGATAAAAAAGAAAATTTATGTATATGAGGGTGGGGCCATAGGGTGAGTAAAGGAGTAGATATAAATGAGAATTAAGTCACGTCATATACTGGTACAAATTCCCAATGTTGAGTGTGATCATGATGTGTATTTAAAATATACCAATAAAGAATTTAATTTTTTTAAAAAAGCAAGCCTAGATAACATAATAGAAAACTGTGTCAATGTGCAGAATGAAAGGTAAATTTCTAGAGATAATTTAAATAAAACATGAAAGAGATATACTATAATCATAAATTACAATTCTTAACAAAATAAAAATATCAGTCCTTTCTATTCTTTGCTATTTATACAATTATATAAAAATATGTTTTGAAGATTTATTCATATGTAATGGTTTATATGAAATACCCATAGAAAGTGGCCTTTTAAAGTATTTGTACTAATAAGTTTTCATAATTTAGCCTTATTTATGTAACTAAATTTCTGTTTCACACAGGTGTTAACTACAATTTAACATGTTCCTGGGATCAAGGGTTTAGAAAATATCAGTCAAGCCTTAAGTAGCCTTTTTATTTGGCCTGATTTACTTCTTGTCCCTTTTCTAAAAATGTTATTTAACAATATTTTCAGTGCTACACATTCTGATATCTCCTTCTTCAGTTTTTATTTCATTGTAGTATTAACAGAAATGGCAGAGAACAGTTACCAATTAGCAAGTTTTTGATTAATGGAGTCTGGAAATGTCTGATAATAGATATAGATATCATTTTGAAGTATTTTGGGAGAACAGATGACAAAAACCATTTATTTTTAAATGTTATCCATATGATCTTCACTTAATTTTCAGAAGTTGTAGTGAATAAAGACTCTTTGTAAGGTAAAAAGACAAATTCTGCCATTAGCATCAAATAAAATCTGAATTAGTTTATATAGGACTCTCTCTTTACTCAGATATGGATATTCTTCAAAATGTCCCTCTATTTATATGCCTGAATTGAAAATACTATTCACTCTCTTAGCCTGAATGAGAAGATGACATTTCTTTAAGTCGATTTATTCTTATTAGTGTTCTCGAATATGAGAGCTAATGAGTGGAGTGAAGTAATCTTGGCGACACAGCACAGCTGTTATTGCAATAAACGTCTGTGCATTACTTAAGTCTGTATATTCTAGAAGATGTGCCTTACATGTAAAGCCTTTAGCTTCCAGAACAATATTCTCTCTGCACTGTAGGAAATCAGAGGACATTCACACACTGGAATTAGTCTCAGTGAAAGAAAATTAACTTAAAATTATTTCCAAAGCTGAAAATCTAGTGGCATAGTATCTCGGAAAGCTCAACAAAAGATGATGCCACAGTTCTCTGTCTACTCTTCAGTCACTTCCATCTTGCCTGCATTTGTCATAGCGGAGGATCTCAGTACAATCTCTTGAAAAAACAGACATTCTACAGAGCACCAAGACCCATAGACTATTCTTCCTTCTAAATCAGTCCAATCAATTTTAAAGATTAAATGAATGAGTGGATGACTATACAGGGTCCCGGTGCAGGGTATGTGGAGGTCTGATAGAGCAGGTGCAGAGCATTAACCTCGTCCAGAATATTAGGTGCACAGTGGCACTGGAGAGTTTCCTTGCAAAAAAAATGAGAATTTTACTAAACATGGAAATAAGTTCTTAGCTGGCACATTCCCCTCTTGCTTTGTGAACTAACGCATCCAACACAAATATCTTAACTGAAGAGAATAAAACAACTAAATTAAAAAAGTAAACAATCAAGAATGCTTGTTATATTTGAAAACATCCTGCTGGATTTATAGTTCTGCAACTTTTGAGTTCTGCAGATTTGAGTAAATGGCCTGAGATCTGTGTGCTTCATTTTCTTTTTATTTATTTCTTTTAAAAATTAAATTAAATATAAAATAATCCTTTAATGAAAGCATTGTACACCAATAAAACTCCAAAACTTTTATGCTTTGTAATTAATGAAACAGTTCAATGAGTTTGCTGGAATTTAATCAGATTAAACCTAATTTTATGGTTTAAGGAACAAGTCAAAATTAAATTTGTAAAATATGCCATCTAAACTGGTGTTAAAGATATAAAACATGTAGAGATAAATGTCCCCATAAATATGTATAACACCACTAAGCAAAGGCAGACTTATTTGATTATAATTTAAATATAATAGGATTATCTTTTCTCTAACTGAAGTTCTGTGATGTTTTAACAATGGCACATGATAGTGCAATCATTATCAAAATTAAGAGCATGAACACTTATATCAATCCAGAGAGTTTCCACATGGTCTTTTGTATTCATTCTATTTTCTCCACATTGAGCCTCTGCGTTCAACTGCTCTGTGTCCTTTTGCATCAGGTCAGAGAAGTATTGCAGCCTGTGACCCCTTGAATCCGGGTTCTTTCACTTAGCAGGGTGCATTTCCAGTTCATCATGGTGTTACACGTACTCATAATTACTCGATTGTAATTGCTGAATCACATTTCAAGGTGCAGCATCCCTGTATGTTTATTCAACGCATAGTTGATTGACATTTGAAAAATTACAAAAGAAACAATGAACTTTCCGATACAGATTGTATGTGAACATATATATATATATATATATATATATATATATATATATATATAATTTAATTTATATATATATATATTTTTTTCCACCTATATCAAGTAATCAAGTGATCCAATGATAAATAACAAAACCATGTTTTTAGCAATGAATACTCCAGCTCTGAACATGAGTTCCAGTTAACCTCCATTGTCTAATATTTGTGGTCACTTCTACTTTAATCTCTTCAATAAATAGGTAATGATGGCTCATTCTGACTTTAATTTTTCATTTTCCTAATAGCTGAAGATAATTACCATAGTTTTATGTCCTTAACTGGTATTTCCACATCATCTTATTGAAGTTTTTGTTCAAAGCTTTTGTACAGTTTTAGTTAGGTTATTTTCATATTATTAATTTATAATATTCCTTTATATACTTCAAAGGACAGACTTTCATCAGAGAAGTATTTTGTAAATATCTTCTATTTGTAAATATTTTGTAATATTTTGTAAATATTTTGTAAATATCTTCTGATAATACATTTTTCTTTATGAAATGCTTAGAGTATGAGGAAGTGCTATTTATCAGTCTTAAAAGTTCCTTGATTTCTGATTTTTCTGTTGTAGCTAAAATAGTTTTATTGACACACAGATTTTTTTTGCCTACAGTTTCTCTTACACATCTTATACTTTTAATATTTAGGCCTATGTAATCCATTGCTGGTATATCTGTTATGGTGTGAATAGAACTGAAAGTTGTTTTTCATGAAAATAGTAAATTGTTTTAGAAGCATTTGCTGAAGTGACTGACGTTTTACCATTGGCTCATTTGTTATCTTCTTGAAAAGTAATTAACCATAGATGTGTGGGTCTGTCTTTGAATGCTGTATTCAACATTACTCATTTTATATAACATTTAGCTACATCTGTGCCAGATTAAACATGATAATGATGGTTAATAATTTAAATATTTTTAGGATTTAAATATTTTAAAATAATTATATAATTTAGACATTTTTATAACATACCAATTATATCAGAATGTTATGTAGTGTATCATTATAGAGCACCATACAATTTTGTTGTACATATTTTGTACCAGGAAAATAATTTAAATTTTTTTGAAGAAATCATGGAATATATAAATGATTTTTACTAAACAACAAAGGCTTTTATTTTAAGAACTTAATTTCTTTAATTGATTTTATTGGTATATTTTATATACACATCATGATCACATTCAACGTTGAGGGCCTGTATCTGTACATAACACATCTTCATTCTTATTTTTTCCTTTACCCTCCCTACAACTCCTTATCTCCTATATCATAAGCTTTTTTTCCTTTTATTTATTTTACCATCACATTTTTACTTTCCCTTCTTATCTCTACCCTCTTTTTCCTTTTCCTTTTGCACATTTTCTTCCTATTTCACAATACCTATCATATATTTTAGAACTCATTTTCACTTTCAGTTTAATACATGATAGCAGACAGAAAACATCTTGGGATCAAAATCAACATAAAATAAAATAAATGAGCCAAGAATTTGCATGAAGAAACTAGGAAAAATAAAGACTAAGGGCTGGCAATTTAGCTCAAGTGGTACTGAGCCTACCTAATAAGAACAAGGACTGGGGTGAGGATTTTAGCTCAGTGGTTCTGGTGCCTGCCTTGCTAGTGCAAGGGCCTGGCTTAGATCCCTGGTAACTAAATACAACAATGTCAGGTGTAGAGATTCACACCCACCAGCAATCAGAACCACATATCACAATGCTAGGTATGGTGGCTCATGCCTGTATCCCAGTGCTCAGAAGGTAGAGACAGGAGGATTGTTGAGAGTTCAAGGCTGAGCTTAGGGCCAGCCTGAACTACAAAAGTGAGATCCTGTCTCAAAAAAAGGACTTGAGTGCCAAGAAAAAAAGTCAAAAGTAAACAAAGTGTTTTAGTAAAGATGAAAGCATATATATATATAATACAATTATATGATATTTCATATGTTAAATATCTAAGAGAATTAAAAGGAAGAAAAATGTGTGTTAATTCCATGAGTCTGGTAAAATTTGGATATCAAAACTATTAAATAAGCACAGTAAAAGAAAATTATAGAACTTCTTTTATATACATAAATTTGAATGTAATGAATAAATTTATCAAGTAAAATCTAGCATTGTGCATATCTGTGTGCATTACCAGCTAATTAAATTTATGAAAAAAGCAATGTCAAAAATTATCAATGACTTCATAATTTTAACACAGAGTTAAGACAATATTTATTTACTCATTAAATGCAGATGTATCAACAAATTCAAACTTTATTACTGACTAAATTAATTAAAATAACATTTTAATACAAAGAAACATTGACAGGAAATATAAAATGAATACAGATGCAAGATACCACAAAAATGTAAGTAGAGTTTTAAAATGCCAGCTACATATAAAAAGACAATAAAATAGAATTATACAAAACACTAAAAATAGTACAAAGATTGTAAGACACATGCAGATATTTAAAATAAAGCAAACTGAGTAAGTGCAGAGAAATTTAACTTTCTTTGATGAGAAGTACTAAGTAAAATTTTAATTATTTCTCTCTCTTTATATGTATATATATGTATATATATACACATACAGAAATATGTCCCAGTATATATACCTATATGTCTCCAAAAGCCAAATACATATACATATTTGGATTTTGGAGACAGTATCTCACTAGGTAATTGAGGCTTCCTTGAAGTGTTTCTATAGCCCAGGCTGGCCTTGAATTCATGGTAATCACCTTGTCTCATCTTACTCAGATAACATACATGTGCCACCATGTTTGGCTTTAACAAAACTCATGAATGAAATGCAATTTTAAGTGGAACTGGAGTTGACAGAAAAGGAATTATAAAGAATTGTTCATTGTCACTATTAATTGGGCAAATGAGAGTGATGTTATTTCACTTAATAATTATAAAACTAGTAAAATACACTATGGATGCGCCACCTCTTGTTGTGTGTTATGAAAATTCAAAAGCCTATTGCACTCTTATATCTACAATGTGAAATACTAGAGTCATATTAAACAGCAATGTTGTAATAATAATAATTAAAGATGAAAGTGCTAATATACATGAATAACAAAATACTCAAAAATTCATATTCCAAGTTCTAATTCCATGTGTCATAAAATACACTTATAAAGAAGTTTATTGAAATAATAATTTCAATAGCAAAGTTTGGAATCAATAGAAATGTCTACCCAAAGTGTTAATAGATGAACAAATTATTATTTCCTTTTAAAGATAAAGATTAAGTACAATGATTACACTTATTTATTGATGTCATGTATAATATTCTCTGAATAGTTTGTTTTTGTTTTTGAGACGGTGACTTACTGTGCTGTCCAGGCTGCCCTTGAACTCACTACAGACCCCAACCTGGCCTCCATCTTGTAATGATCCTCCTCCTCGGTCTCCTAGCTTCCTAACTACTATCCTAGCTACTTTGCCTAGCTTCCTTAAAAGTTTTTAAAAGAAACAGACACAGTAAAATAATATAATTAAACATTAATTGCAAGAGCCTATATTACTTTATATTCCTCAATGATTTCATAGATATCCGAAGTAAAACGAAAACACCAATGAAAGTGTGTTAAAAACATTAAATTTATGATGATGGTTACTTCTAGGAGACTAGGGAGAAAAGTAAACAATGTGGGGAGTAGAAAACAAAAGAGATTTTGAATTTAACTATAAGGCTATCTTCTTTTAATTAAAAAATATAGATATCTTGTATATGTGTATAAAAAGGATTGATATCTTTATATATATAACTTACCGAGTTTTTAGACAATTTTAGAAATTTGGACAGTAAATAATAAATTTCTGCTTTGTTAAGATTAAGATAAGCTAAGTGATACAAAACTGTGAAATGCAAAACAATTTTCACCTATACTAAACACATACAACTCTTATTGGAACAAAAGTTTTCGGTAACATCATGTCCTCATCACCCGTAAGTTATAGATGGATGCACAAATGCACTCTTAAAATTGTGTAATGTTTCTCACTACAGGACTATTTGTCCTGTAGTTGGTAGTTATTAAGTGAATAACAAGACAGTGTCCAATGTACATGTGCCAGAAAAATATGACAATAACAAAGTAAAAGAAGCAGATGGATGGAGGAGGGGGTTGAGCAGACACGCATCCCTCCCCATGTTCCACACCAGGCTTAGCACACTGTCAACATTCAATACATGTTAAACAACAATTATAATGATGGGCCCCATCTGCATGCCAAATTTAGAAGGGTAGAAATTAGCAGGATTGACAGACGAAAAGGCCAGATTCACTGATTAAGCCCAGGATGTACAACATTTTTCCTAACTCGCTTCACAGCACAAATATTCTTTCAATTATTCAGGGGAAAAGAGCTCTAATTATGTTTAACCCTACTGTCTTCACCCTCATTCACAAAGTCTTGTAGGTCTGTCTCCACTGGTTCCCTTGTAATTCATTCTGAACCTTGCGGGACATTGTTTTGATGTAAAATGCAAGTCATATACTAACAACCTCTGATCAAGGTTTATTTTCAGAAACGATGACAATTTAATTCTGACTTACTGTAAAAATAAATAAAACTTTACAATGCCTTTATGGATGTTTCCAACATAATGTGTCATAAGATGCGAGAACTGTGACCATTAATTCTGACAAATCAGGTTGATGGGGTTAAGAACTACCTTGCGAATAAGTGAAGCATGCTTCTGAGTGGGTCTACAGGATGTGTCCAGAGGTGTTTGGCTCATAGGCCAGTGAACCAGAGGAGAAGACTCACCCTGGTTAGGAGGAAAGCACTGCTTACTTGAAAGCCTCCCATTTGCTTTGAATGAGTCCGTTTTTGTTGCCATCACCTATAGATACCAGACTCCAATTTCTTCAGCTTCTCAATGCAGACTCAGATCTATGAATCTCTAGGAAGTTTTCATGTCCTCATTCTATGCTGTGGTTTTGATCCCTCTTGTTCTTTGGCTTCCAGCTTCTTGGATTGAGGAGCTACTGGATTTCAGTTCTGAACAGCATAGAAGGCCACAGTATGCTCTCCTGTCTCTGGTCCTGTAAACCTGCCTAAGAAATCCCTGACTAATTGATCATAGGGTTCATTAGGAGAACCTTTACCAACACAAGAACTTTAATATTTATTACCAGTTGCTTCACGTGTGAATAAAGAGAAATGACAACCTCTGGTCTCATCCATTCTAGAGCAGATGCTAAGTCCTACTTGGGGTTCTCTTCTCAACTCCGTTTCCTCCATGAAAAGTAACTAATAGATCTTCTGGATTTTTCATCTCCAATCTGAAAGTACAACTCCTTATGTATGGATACTCTCACCACACAGGAGCTGTATTTCAGAAGCAATAAGCCTTTGAGAGAAGGATGCTAAGTGATCCACCAGGCAGCACCGATGACTACAAAAGGCGAATAACCATTGAAATTGCCTAACTGTGCCCTTCTGTAAACTGGGTGGGTTGTAGCTAAGTGGAGGAGTTGTAGTAGCCATTGACTCTGTAGAGATGACTGCTACATTTCCTTGCACAAAAGAGAAACAAAACAAATTAAAAACTGCTTCTCTTTAGAAGTGTTTGAGGAAGGTGTGCCAGGGTTCAGGAGAGACATGTCAGAGTAGAGAGAGCCAGGCTGGTCCCCTAAAGAAGTGAGGGAATCCCACAGCATTTTGCATCTTCCCTGAACAAAAAAGGACCTCATATGGGATGCAGTAATGAGAAAGGTCCCACAGTCATGCCCAGTGAAAACCTGAGGCTAATAGACAAAGCTGCTGTCCTCACGGTCCTGAGAGTGGGTAGCTGGCAGGGAGTCGGTGCTGAGATGTTATCCCATATTGTGTCTTCTCTCACCCAGGCTTTCACCAGGCAGGGTCATTCTGAGATGCCAGTAACTCAGGATTCCAGGAAGTGGCCGGGCACACCAGCCTACCGAGCCATGGCTCTGGACAGTATCTGACAGCCCACTCTGAATAACTTGATAAAGGAAGTGTGGAGAAGCTGCCAGATAGCTGAGCTCACACACTCACAAGCCTAGGGTCTAGATGCTTGCCCTGCTTGACACAAACCTCTGAGGCTGGGAGAAAGCAGCCAATACAACACTCCATTGCTGACAAGCAACATTTCAGACACACTGGTGAGCCTGGGACACCATGCAACCCTCAGTCATGGACAAATGCAACATCCTTATGACTAAGGGCATGGGACCATGTCATGCCAGACTCACTAGAATGGTCAGATCCTAAGGTGCTTCAAGATGGTGTTGAGTGCCCCAACATTGTTACAAGGACACACAGTGCCCAACAGCTTTACACCCAAGGTTCCAGCAGACACCTCACCTCTGCTGCCACCCTAGCCACATGATACCTTCCTACAGTGGCTGGAGTGGCTTCAACTCTACATGACCAGCAGAATCTAGCAAGTGTTACTTAGCACACAGAGCAGCAAGCGGTGCCCAGAGCCAATAGCAAAAGTCTTATCTATATGTATCTGTTGTTTATAGAGCTTCTAAATAAGATAGCTACAACTCAGCTGCAAAGAAATTCTTCAAACCACTCCAAGTCAGCAAGACATCTGTAAGTGTCATTGGTATTGATGATAGCTACCGACATTACATGGAGATTGTACCGTGCTTGCTATCTGGATTCAGAGCCAAGATGGCTATTGCTCAAGTGACACCTAAGACAGAGAACTAGAAGGACAGCACTTATTTCAAGTCACCTTCAAAATTGGTAGCAGCCACTAATATATAATATCAATGATGGACAAGGAATTATGAAAATTCAAGGTAACACAGTGTCTCAAAAGAAAGTGATCTTGTGACAAGTGTTAAAAAAAATTTCATGAGTTACATAAAAGAATTTGAGAATGATAATTTAAATGGAAACTCAGTGAGATAAAGAGAATATAAAGAGACATATCAACCAAATTTTTAAAATTCATATTCTTAGTAAGAAATTCAACAAAGATTATAAAAATGAATCAAATGGAAATGTTACGTATAAATAAGAGAATAAGTGAAAAATTTTTAAAAAGAAACTTTTGTGTCACAACCATAGTCTAGATTGAGCAGAAGGAAGAACCTTAGTGGTTTAGGACAGATTTTTTTTTAAATGACATACTTAACTAGTAAAAGATAGTGAAAATGAATAGAGGAAGCTGAAGGGCTGATGAGACATCACTATGCAAAGACCAGCATTACTGCAGTTTCAGAAAAGAGTGGAACAATCGCAGAAAACCTACTTAAAGTAATGATAGCTGAGAACATGCAAAATCTTTGGCAAATGAAAAAAAAGCTATGTTAACAAAATCCATAGATCCCATAGAGATTTCACAGAATCTCTTTCAAGTCTATATAATCAAACTGTTAAATATCAAAGACCCAGAGAGAATTTTCAAAATGGTAAGGGAAAATAGTGAAGTCACATGTAAGGGGATCTTGATTAAAGCAACATATATATATATATATATATATATATATATATATATATATATATATATGTATGTATATATATATGTATATATATATATATTAAAATATATATATACATATATATATATATTTTTTGAAACAGGGTCACTTTGTAGTTCAGGCTGGTCCTGAGCTCACTATGTAGCCCAGGCAAGCCTCAAATTCATAGCAGTCCTCTTGTCTCTGCCTCCCAAGTGCTGAGATTACATGTGTGAATCTCCACACCCCACATTGTTGCATGTGGTTACCTGGAATCGAACCTGGGACCTTGTGCTTGCAAGGTAGGCACCAGAACCTCTGAGCTAAATCCCTGGCCCCTAAAGCAACAGATTTTTTAGTAGAAACCTTTTAGACCAGGAAAGAATTAGGTGAAATATTCAATTTTTTTAAAAAGGCTGAATATAAATATTATACCCAGAAAAGATATCTCATAAAAACAAAGGAGTAATAAAGATTTTGACATCACCAAACACATCTTCAAAGAAATGCTCAAGAGAATTGACCTAAAAGTGAAAATATGTGTCGTTAAAGTATATTTAAAAAAACTCCTGAAATATGTAAAAACCCAAAAATAAAAATAAAAAATCTTGTTTATGTCAAAATCTACTAAACCGCAAAGATGAAAAAGAAAAAAAAAAGGAACAAAAATTTTTAAAATATGTAATGAAAGGAATAATTTCTTAACTACCAACACCACCTTGAATTTAAATAAATTAAACTCCTTCAGTTAAAAGATTCATACTGACAAGATAGAATTTTTAAAAATGCGATATTTATCACCCTCAAGAAACTTACTTCACCATTAAAGACCTTTAAAGTGAATAGATAGAATGATATTCCATGGGAGCATAGAAATACATGATAAAGGGCTACATTTATATCAGATAAGTTTTAATTCAAAAACAAAAGATATAAAAAGTTGGTCACAATAAAATGAAGAAAGCACCAGTTTAACCAGAGAAAGTAAATATTTGTACATTCAACATTAATATTTGTACACTCCACACTAACCATCTAATTAAGTAAAGCAAACATTATTAGATCTAAAAGGAGAGATAGACTGTAAGACAATAGAAGTAGAAAAATTAAAGACTTCACCTTTATTAATGGATATATCTTCCAAAAGTTGAATTAGTATTTAAAAGAATCCAAACAGAGAAAAACTCAAGGCCAGATGGCTTCAGTGGTGAATTTTACTAAATTTGAAAAGAATTCATGCCAAATATTCTCAAATTATTTCAAAAAATTGAATACTATTAGCTGAAAATATTCAAAATCTTTGGCAAATGACAAAATGCTATATTAGCAAAGTTCATAGATCCCCATATTGATCCAACAAAATCTCTTTCAAATGTATATAGTCAAACCTTTAAATGTCTAAGACACAGAAAATTTTCAATATGGTAAGGAAAAAAAATTTTTCAATTCATTTTTTGAAGATAACAATTCTGCTAACAGAATAAGTAATGCAGGAAGAAGCCATCAAAAGGATAATACATCAGGATCAGTTCAGACTTATATCAACAATGGAATAATATTTCAAAATATGAAGATTAATACATAAAGAAGAATCATTACAATGAATCTCACAGAAGTAAAAAGGATCATAAGAGACTACCATGAGCAATTTATGTCAGTAAATTGGATAAACTAGAATAAATATGTAAATAAATTAATAGAATAACAAAAAATAACAAAAAGTATTTAAAAGTGGAGACAGACAAATTGAAGAGACAAAGAATTAAGAAGGTGATTGAAAAATAAAAAATCTTCCACCAAAGAAGAAAGATCAGATGGTTTCAATGACAGCTATTCAAAACATAAGAATTAGTGGCATCTCTTTGTAATCCCAGGACTCTAGGAGGCTAAGACAGGAGGATCACAAGTTTGAATTTAGCCTGGCAACTTCGTAAGTTCTTGTCTCAAAATAAAATTTAAAAAGTGTTAGGGATGTAGCTCAGCAAAACCTCTGAGTTCAATCCCCAATGTTTGGGGAAAAAAAAGTAAAAAGAGTAATTAACAATCTTTTTATAGTTTTTCAAACTCATTTCCTGAGGCTAGTATTTCTCAAAAACCAAAACCAATAAGATACAAGGAAAGAAAACTATAGGTAAATGTCTGTAATGTAAATTGATGTCAGCTTTCTTAACAGAACATTACTCAAATGAATTCAATAGTACATTAAAATAAAATACACTATGGAAAAAATAATACCATGTGAAATTTATTCCTAAAACCAGTGACAGTTCAACATGTAAAACACATGATAGTTGGTATTAACAAAATGAAATTTTGAAATCAGTCATTTAATAAATTCAGAGAAGATTTTGGTAAATTCAAGATCCTTGATAGAAACTTTTAATAAATGAGGTAGAAAAGGAGTTACCTTGATATATTAACGAGCATACATGTAAGCATGCAACTAAAATACTCAGCATGGAAACTTAAAAGCTTTCCTCCAAGGTAAGAAAAAATTCAAGGAAATCTCTCTGTCCACTTCTCTTGAACATAACACTGGAAGCTGTAGCCAAGAAAATCAAGCAAGAGAAAGAAGTAATTAAAGTCATCTGACTCAGAAAGTTAGAGGTAAAATGATGTGTTTGCAGATGTAAAAATGGTCTCACAGTAAACACTGAAGAGTGCATGGAATGTGCTAGACACATTGCATTGTTATCTAATGCAAAAAACAAAAAACAAACAAACAAAAAAAAAACTTTGAGAAAAGATTTGGGACAGGGTTTCAGAGGTGTGAGTCTAGGGTCAGCTATCTACATTGTGTTGAGGTCTGTGGCCAGACAGATGCATCAGGAAAGTGGAAGAGCATGGCGAGGAAAAACTGCTCAGTTGATGCTGGGCAGGAGACAGAGGGAAGGAGAGAAAGGAGTCATAGCCAGCATTTACCTTTACAGGACACATACCAGGGACTTACTTCCTCAGACCATGCCTCATTGTCTGAGGTGCCCCTACTTCTCCCACAGTTCACACAAGTATGAATCTATGGATGAATTAATCAGTTGATGAGATCAGAGCTCTCAGGAACCAGTCACTACCCAAGAGCTTCACTGCTAAAGTCGCTGGGTTCGAGCCCATACCTTCAACATATAAATGTTGGACATTTCATATCTAAGTCATAATCCAAAGGCAAAATATTATTAATAGAAATAAATGCAGTGAGATAAAATAACAATAATCAGTTGTTTGTATATATCAACAATGAAGTAGTTGAGAAATAAAGAGGCAGAACAATTGCATGTACTAAGGAATAAAAAGTTATAATATATTAGAATAAATTTAATGAAGAATTGAAAAACTTGTACATGGAAAACTGCAATGCATTGATGAGAGACATTTTGAAAATCATAAATAAAAGGAAAAATTCTATATTCATGTTTTGCCGACTTAATATTGCTAAACTGTCCATATTAATTGAAGTTCTCTACAAAATTCAGACATTGGTATTATAGAATAATAGAAATATGTGGCTCTACATGCCTAATCCATGTGGAGCCACAAAATGACACTGAATAACAAAAGAAATCTTGCAAAAAAAAATTCCACAACTAGAATCATGACACTTCTCATTCCAAGATATGTTACAAACACAGTATTTAAATGATCATGATACGGAAACAGGACAATGTAATCACACCAAAAACCCAGGAAGAAAACTATTTTCCACCAGTGGAATAAATAACTCAGATCAATGTGGGAGTACATAAATAATATATACTGAAGAAAGAACACTCTTATGAATTAATGATACTCAGAAAACCGACTATCCATGTGCAAAAGAGTAAAGTCGAATCCGTATCTTTAAATGTATTAAAAATTAAAATGAACTTGTAGAGGAAAACAAATTAAAAACTCACACACAGCAATAGTCAATAAATGGGTGAAAACACTGGCTTCAGAATTAGTGGAAATTGTGTGTGTGTGTGTGTGTGTGTGTGTGTGTGTGTGTGTGTATACATTATAGAAAACCACTATAGAAAACCACATGCATATAACTTCTTTTGAAAATTAGAATTACCCTAAGATTCAGATATTTAATAGATCCAAAGTATTTTAATCAAGATCACAAAGAGATATTTACAGAGATAAAGAGATGTCTGTAGAGATATTCCTACATTTGTTCAGAATATTCAAGATATGTAAATAACCTAACATATGGCTATAGAGACTGATAAAATTCATATTCAACTCAAATAAATAAATCTGTAACTGACATTAGATTTAAAATGGTGAATGAGGCAGATATGATTCCTGACATAAATGAATTGAAATTTAATCTTATATAAAATTGGACCTGTAATGTGATTATACTGTGCTAAATATTATCAGCATATGAGTTATAATTTTATTTAGAAATGCACACATGAACAAAATAGTGTCTGAATGCTTAGGTAATGGGGGAAATGTTGGGAGACCTTTTCATTTTGTACTAGTGTTACTTCTAATACTGACTGACAATCTATTTCTCAAGTGATGACAGCTAACATCTTCACTTGGGGCCTAGAAAATTAATTATAATTTGTAAAGATATCATCTATTCAGCTCTTGCTAGTTGCCAAGTATTGTGACAAACGTTTTACCTATATTCCCTTCTAGAACTTTTACAGTAACTGCATAGGAGGATTAAACAAATCAAATAATTTGCTAGAAGCCTGGTTCCAAAAGCTATGCTCTTAGTTGCTCTTATATACCCACTGAAGAAGCTTCTGTCCTCTCTGCAGATAATCTACACCTTGATTTATTTCATATTAGTTTTATGTTAACAATAAGTAGTCAAAATAACAAGCTCGAACATGGCTGGGACCCAGTGCAAAGGCTCCCAGGAGATTTCTGGCTTGGTATCTGCGATCCCATATGGGAAACCCATAGAAGCCGCCTTTGTAGGCGGATTTTGGCAGCGTACATTCCCAGATGGAAACTGCAAGTGAACAAAACCGCACTGAACAGCTTAAAGTGACTGAATTCAAGTTCTGCTAGTTTAAATTACATTTTTAAAAAGTTAAAGATCCAAAATAAGGGAACGTCTACTTTTCTAATTAGAACATTTTCACATTGTCTTTGCATTATAAAACTTATTCCTCCAAATACTAATAATCAATAGAGAAATAATACTTTTTGCAGGGACTTCTATTCCTCTAGTTAGCCCTTTGGTCTCACTCCTTGGTGTTTGTATTTTCTTCATATTTGCCTTTATTTTGCCTACAAATATTTGATATACTAAGCATTCAGGTATATTTGATAGATCAGGCATTGCCATTATGAAAGCAATAAGAGGTTTTTTTCTTTCCCAATAATGAAGTGATCTCAGGATGTAGGTATAAAGAAGATTAACTATTAATATGCAAGACAGCTACAGAAGTCAGGTTCCTCCCGCAATCTTTCATTAC
>PVIR01033628.1:0-17822 GCA_004026965.1 Petromus typicus
TCAGTACATTTGAAGCATTTAGTACTATTTTAAAGAATGACATTGGAAATTCCTCACTGTATTACCTAAATCATTTTAGTTGTAATGATCATATTAATCATAGTTTTTAAATGTTTATTACAGATATCAGTAATATTCAACTATTGGGAACAAAGATGACTTTGGTGACAACCGTGAAAATGTAGATAATGATGGGGCTGGGAATTTAGCTCAGTGGTTCCAGTGCCTGTCTTGCAAGTGTAAGGACTGAGGTTCGATTCCCAGTTAACCCCATACAATACTAGGACTGGAGACTCACCCCAGCAGCAATTAGTACCACATACCACAGTGCCGGGTGTGGTGGCTCACACCTGTAATTCCAGCACTTGGGAGGCAGAGGCAGGAGGATTGCTGTGATGTGAGTTTGAGGCTGAGCTCAGGGCCAGCCTGAACCACAAAAGCGAGACCCCAAAAAACAACAACAACAAAAAAAACAACAACAAAAAAAAAGAAAGAGAGAAAGAAAGAAAGAAAGAAAGAAAGAAAGAAAGAAAGAAAGAAAGAAAGAAAGAAAGAAAATGCAGACAATGGGAGAAATGTACCTGGTCTCCATCACAAATAATTTAGAAATATGGTACAATTTAATGATAAAATTAGAATGTCATATTAAAGATAATCATTAGATTTTTTT
The DNA here is from genome assembly GCA_004026965.1 of Petromus typicus. Classification (NCBI taxonomy): domain Eukaryota; kingdom Metazoa; phylum Chordata; class Mammalia; order Rodentia; family Petromuridae; genus Petromus; species Petromus typicus. The sequence goes on from PVIR01033628.1 coordinate 671, forward strand.
CCTAAATATAATATAAAATTTTCTATTTTTGTTTTATATTCAACATAAATTTCAGGCTAGAATACCTACTGTAAGACTCAGCATGCTATCTAGCTTTAAACAGCATTATCATATAGAAGTTGAAAGGCAAGTATAAATTTATCCAATTTCAAACAATGCTTTATAAAATAAAAAGAAATATAAAAAAGAAATATAAAACCATCAAATACATGAAGAGAGCTAGTATTTGTTGGAGAACACTCACAACAAATGTACTTTATTTTGGTAAACAGACCCTCTGTGAGTGTGTGTGTGTGTGTGTGTGTGTGTGTGTGTGTGTGTGTGTGTGTATGTATGAATATAAAACATTCGTGAGACTATGATTTAGTTCAGCAGCATAGTCCCTGCCTGGCAAATGCTAAGTCCTGAGTTCCATCCTCAGCACCAAAAATAATAATAATAGCCAGGTGTGGTGGATCACACCTGTAATTCCAGTACTTGAGAGGCAGAGGCAGGAGGATTGCTGTGAGTTGAGGATTGATTGGGCTATGTCAACTCCCTATGAGAGTTCAGGGACAGCCTAAAATACAGCATGAGACCCTGTCTTAAAAAAAGCAAATAACAACAAAAATAATAATGACAACAACAATAATAAAATATGATATATAGCATGAAAAGACAAATATAAGGGATGAAGCCGATTTCTGTGTTAACACATTCCACAGGTTTGGGAATATAAGTAACAATACTGTGAGTAATTACCAACTTTAGACCATTTCCTTTATACTAATAATGTGTTGCATAAAATTACTAAAGTCATAGGCAAGGGATTTAGCTCAGTGGTTCAGGCCCCTGCCTTGCAAGTGCAAGCACCCTGGTTTCAATCCCCGGTAACCACATACAACAATACTAGGAATGGAGACTCATGTCCACTAGGAATTAGAACCACATACTATAGTGCTGGGCATAGTGGCTCACAGCTATCATCTTATGGCTTGAGAGGCAGGGATAGTAGGATTGCTATGAGTTCAATGCTGAACTCAGGACCAGCCTGAACTGAAAAAGTGAAACCCTGTCTCAAAAAAAAAAAAAAAAAAAAAAAAAAAAAAAAAAAAAAAAAAAAAAAAAAAAAAAAAAAAGAAAAAAAAAGAAAAAAAAAATTGCTAAAAGCCAACTTCGTATTGTACTAAATTTGCCTTCTTCTGATTTCTTGGGAATTGTTATGCTAGTGAAAGTATGAAACCAATATATCTGAATTATCTATACTGTGTTTATTTTCATTTTATTTATCACAGTAGCATGTTCTAGTAAGAGAACTGCAGGTACTCATTCCTTCTTATTAAAAGCCATAAAATACTCTGCCAAAAATCTGCTTGCAATGAGATATGATTTTACTGAAGAAATACATTTTGAGAGTTTATATTAAAAATATGAATTAAAACTCCAGTTTCAAACTCCTCTGTAAACTTTGAATATCCTGAATGAGGTTGCAGGATGTAGATTAATTCAGTGCACAGGGCTGATGGTGCAGGGACTCCCTAGTTTTGGTCCTGTCTCTCATGTTTCTAGATCTATATTGCTCTTTCAAATGCCAATACTGAAGAAAGGGTCAGAAAACAAATATGTAGAATCAATATTCTGCGATTGGTAGAGCCTCACAGAAATTCACTTTGCATCCTCATCATCTTCATTGTTCTATTTCATGGTGATAAAGGCAGAAATGAAGGGTAGAAACATTAATAAAGAATCAGTTCTGAAATATTGTATTGTAATCATCAAAAAATGACTATGTAAACATACTCATTTTTGAAAATCTACATTTTAATTCCTTATCTTTGAAAGTCTTCTTGAATCGTTATTAATACCTATTTAGCTGCACATGCTTCATATTACCTTATTCATTAAATAAAAAGTTATTGACTTTAACTTTACTTATGTAGGAATGATATTGGTGATTTTAAAATATAGTATTTTTAGAGTTATAGAGAACTATACTCATGTCTACCTAGCCAACTGAACTAAAAATTAAATCTCAATTTTTAGAAATTAGAATTTTCAAGTATTTTTAAATTTCACACTAGTAAATGTCTTACAATAAAATAGAGGTAAGAAATAATATACAAACCAAAATGTGACAATTTCAATGATGGAGAAAATTTGAACTTTTCCTGCTTCTATATCTTTTAGAGTTTTTCTAAGTACCACACCAGTAAAACTGACAGCTCTTTTGAGAAATGAAATCCCTTTGCAAAGTATGAAATTGTACAGTATTAGAAAGATATGGGTGGTAGTCCGCTTCATCACAGACAAATCATATTTAAGCATTTTTATGATTTTTTAAATTTAAATGATAGGATAGTTCATGTTCTTCAATAACTACTTCTCCTCTGCCAGTATTCTGTTGGCAGATTTTGCCTTCTTTTATTTATCTGCTGATTTCTAGTGCTATATAGTATTTTTAAAGAAAATAACTTATCATAGTTTGTCCTTTTCTTATTTCATAAATAATTAAAATGTTTCATGTGTGTTTTCCCATTAAAAATTGTGTTTATCTGAAAAACCTTATGGATGTCTCACACTGTTAATGTGAGCCATATAAAATGATTTCCAGGATTACTACATAAAATAAAGTGCAAATATTCAAATTTACATAACAAAGTCAAATAGCTCCTTTGGGAAATTGTACCACTTTACATCACCACCAGTATTGTATAAAATGTCTGTTTAACTTCTTGCATATGTTTAGTATAGTATCTTCTTATAAATTTTTGCTTATCTGAAAAGTAATATATTACTCTGATCTAGGGTTTTCCGTGATAACTTATACTGTTAAGTGTCACATATACTTTAGGAAGTGATACAAAGTGCATGTGTGCGTGTTTCACTTTTGGGTAATTAATTTTTTTCTGTATCAACTTGTAAAATTGTATTACGTTCTGCAAAATTTTTGTCTAATAAGTATATGTTTGTCTACATAGATACCTGTCTATGTATCTATCTGTCCCTAATCTTTTATACTATAACCTTTTGTAAAGTTTTAAATTTCTGTGTATTAGATTTATTGACCTGCTCCTTGAAGAAAAGTCAAGATTATCTCCTCAGATGCATAGAAATGTTTTTCCTCAAGTCTATAGCAAAGGCTTTAATTTTTTGTAGTCATGTTGACCAGTTAGGAAAAGACAAAAAGTGTGTCAAATTTTCCAGAACAAAAGCATTATCTATTGTGTTTGTAGTGGAGAAAATGAGGAGAGAAGTTGTATAGATTCGCTGCCAGCAAAAGACAAAGTTGCAGACATGGCCTATTTATTAATGTTTAGAAGTGCATGTTCTGTGGCTTTACACAAATAAATAAAACTTAATCAAGGATATGTTTTGGTAAATAACTTATTCATCCTTGTTTTATGAGGTTGGGCTATGATGTAGTAAAATCTATCAAAAGAATAATGGCACAGGAAAGAATTGATTTTTGGCCGGTTCACATTGTTAACGTCTATTTACTTGAATGATCCCTGGTTTTGTTTTCCTAGTGGAAAGAAAATATATATATTTTATTTATGTGCAACACTGACTTATACAATAACTGAAAATACCCTTTAAGACTACTATTTTGGACAAAAAAACCCCCACCATTTTTAATAAGCTAAATGCCTTAAGGTTGTATAAACTGAACATCTTCCCTCTCACTCAAAATTGAGTATATTATTCTAAAAGTCTCTTCTGGTCGTATTAGATATGTTTTTGTGTATCACATTCATAATCACATCCTAAGAACAAAGGAAAATGTTCCAGGTTGTATTAGAAATTATACTAAGGAGAAATAATATAAATATAGGACAAATTTATACATAAAAAGGCATGTGGTCAGTGGTTAGGGGCTGTAGCTACCAACCTGATTCTGTCACCAGTTATCATTGGTCCTTGCTTTCAGTAATAGTTAAAATTAAAAGTGGGTCACAAGTTTATGGAAAAAATGAGGCTTCAACCAGAAACTGATGGCAAAGATAGGCACAGCCTCCAACTTAGGTGTCTAATGTGGGGAGACACTCTAATGTGGGGGGACAGAGTGGCACACTAGTCAAACAGGAGGTCAGCTCTTGAGGGTTACCTGGTGGGCTGGGCCCTGAGTGATGCCTAGCTCACTCATCAATCTGGAATCTCTATGGAAAACAAAATTCCATTTCCCAGAAAGGACTATCTGTGTGTGGTGATCCCAGTCACTGGAGGCTCCACTCTTTCTGAAACCAGGTCATCACAAGTTTCCAGGAATGACTACAGAATTAGCTGCCCTGTAAACATCTTATTTTTCGTCTTTAAATTGACTTTATTGATATATTTCATGCATACAACATAATCACATTCGACCTTTAGGAGTTGTACATGTGCATGACACATTTTGATTTTCACTTTTCCCATGTCCCTGCTCTCCTTATAATGCTATTCCCTTTATACATAAGGTTTGTTCTCTTTTATTTTTACTGTCAAGTTTTGTCTTTCCCTTCTTTACCCTTTCCCTTTTCTTTCTGCATATTTTATTCCTATTCCTACCACCTATCATACATTGTGGTATTCCTTTATGTCTTTGCCTATGATTCTTTTAATTATTTCATCAGTATAGCTAGCAGAGGAATAGCCAGGTCAAATTTTCAAAGATATCTCCACATTGATTTCAATAGTAGTTGCACCAATCCATAGTCCTACTAACAGTGGAGAAGGGTTCCTTTCTTCCCACAGCACCATCAGCATTTGCTGTTGGTTGATTTCATGATAGAAGCTATTCTTTCTGGAGCGAGATAGAATCTCAGTGTTGTTTTCATCTGCATCTCTTGAATGACTAAGGATGCTGAACATTTCTTCCTGCTTCTTTGCTGCTTTTACTTCTTCACCTGAAAAATGTCTCTTCATTTCAGATAGTCATTTTTGAATTGAGTCTTTAAATTTAGGGGGCTTACTTAAGTTCTTTATATACTCTAGATAGTTTTCCTTTGCCTGAGAAACAGATGGTAAAAATTCTTTCCCATATTGCAGGTTGTCTTTTCACTCTGCTGGTGGTTTCTCTTGCTTAGCAGAAACATTTTACTAAGATGAGATCCCAGTTGTTGATTTCTTCTACTAGTCCCCATGCTGCTGAGGTTTTGTTTAATTCTGTCCCTATGCCAATGCCTCCAAGAGTTCTATCTAACCTATCTTCCATCAGATTTAGTGTTTCTATTTTAATATTTAAGCCTCTGTGCCACTTTGATTTTGTATACCGTGAAAGACATGGATTTGCCTTTAGTCTCTGGCAGATTGAAACTGTTTTTTCCAGCACCATTTGTTAAAGAGGCTTTCTTCCATTGATGGTATTTGGCTCTTTTATCAAAGTTGAAGTGGCTTTGAATATCTAGAGTTGTTTCTGGAACTTCTAATTTGTACCATTGATCTTCAGGTCTGTTACTTTTCCAGGACCATGGTGGGTTTTTTTTGTTGTTGTTGTTTTGTTTGTTTGTTTGTTTGTTATCACAGTGGTTTTGAGGTATAATTTCAAGTTGGGGATTTTGATACTCCTTGCAATGATCTTTTTGTTTAAAGTTGCAATGTGAAATAAAACTTATTCCCTTCAGCGTGTTTGTTTTCTCATCTGTGTGTCTCTAACTTTTCTTCTTCCTTTCAAACACAAGCGAGAGAGGCTTCTTGTGTAGAATATGGGTCCGAAAGTCATCACTTAGAGTAAGGATACTGTGAAAGTTTCAGATTATTCAGGGGAATTGGAGGGAGGCTGCATCGAATCAACCTTGGGGAATATCTAGAAGATTACAAGAATGACAGTTTTATGGAAAATAGCAAAAATATAGAGAAATTAAGTTAAGCTAGACCATGCCCACTACTAATGTATTAGTAGTGCAGGTAATTGGAAGTGATTCTCCTTTTTTTTCCTTTTTTTTTTTCTTTAGGATTCTTATTTCATGTTATAATTAATTGTTCAATTATGCACGGTGTTTTCAGTGTAACTAGTTTAAAAATGCATAATATAGAATACTAAATATACACAGATTTGTACAATTAAATGCAACATATATCTTACTCAATTTAAGATATTTGTTAAATTTTTGATACCCAGAAATACAATTTCATTGTAAATGAACAAAGTTATATATATATATATATATATATATATATATATATATATATATATATTTTAAATTTAGCTAAAAATAGTATTTGTTTCCATAAAATAGAATATTACTCTGCCGTAAATATGTTGTGATTTGATTATGTCTTATTTTCTTCTAATACTGTCCAGGAAATGTTATGTGGTCACAATATTAAATTCTTCTGTAACCTCTTGAAGGAAAAATTCTAAAAATTAAATTTATAGCATTTGGGTCTATGTCATTATTTAATTTCCTATATAGAATATAGAAACATAAACTTTCATATTGTAGTACTTATGTAGATTCATTGTTAGCTTTAATATATATAATATTACTATAAGGGATAACTAAATAATTATAAATGTCTCTAAATTATCAAAAATGTTGTAATCATCTTTTATAAAATGATTCATTTTACACTGCAATTATAATTTGCATTCATGGAAATTTGAAAATAAAAACCAAACTATAAAATACATGTCACTGGGGTCTGTCCATAATGATTTTGCTTTCATTTTATAAGTTCCTTTGATGGTCATCTTTTCTTGTTCAAAAATTAAAAGTTTTAATCAGATCACCCTACATAAAAAGGTCTCACTGAGAAAAAACTAATTCCTTAAAGACTTTAAGAAAATGCTTAGATTTCTATCATAACTTTTGAAGATTTCAAAAGTATAATTTTTATTTTTAAATGATGTTTTAGGAAAGAACTATTTATGCTCCTATGTTTATATACATAATTTTAAAGGTTACTTTTTTTGAGATAATAGTACCCTTTGCTTTCTCTCAGAACACCAAAGGAACCTGTATAATGTTCAGTGTACACAATCTGTGATGACTGGAAATAACATTTACCCGAGTGATTGATGTGTTAGCTAGTCTTGCCTTACTACAGTGAAGGAACACTGGTCAATTAAGGAGAAAAGAGGAAAAGCATCAATCAAATCAAAATTGACAGCCACCCCACCTCTGCCATTAGAGAATACAGAAAAAGCACATTTGTCCATCTGGTCCCTTTCTGAAACTCCTAAAATATGAAAATGTCTTGTACATACAATATGTAATAAATGTTACAAACAATGTAAGATAAGTTGTCTTTCACAAAAGCGAGAAAGAGTTGAATAGCAGCACTTAACCTAAACCCATTGGAGGAAGCAAACATATGGAAGTTCTGATACATTTCAAAGTGACCTGAAATAATTCATAGCTCTCCCGCAATGCTGGATTATTTCTCCAGATGTCAAATTTAAAATAAAATCTGCACACTGATGTTTTATTTAAAGGTAACCTTTGTAATGACTTCTAGGCGCAATATATCACCTAAGTGCATTTATATAGTGCCACAGAGTAATTGCATCTATTGATCACTCAGAAATTACTCCAGAAGGTCCATTCTGTGCCCTAATTTTTCTTATTGTAGGATTTTTAACATAGAAATATGTAGCAAGATATTGGAAAATATCATTATACAAATAATTTGATATGATAAATAGATACAAGTAGTTTGACAAATGTTGGAAAGTTTGTAATTTATTAATGACCTAATATTTGCACAAAAGAGGAAGAAAACCTAACAACTTTGTTTGTAAGGCATTGAAGAAGTATCACATATTGCTTTTTCCAATAACTTAGCAAGTTCACTCTCGTCTTTATTTTTTGTATATATTCTATATACTATACATCCACCTATATACTATATTCCATATTAAAATAAACTGTATCTTTTTTACTTCCACCCTATTCTCAGGTCTTCTTTTCATAATATATTGTCTGTGCCTCAGAGATATTTATTTTGCCTGTTCTTTTTTACAGACACTAAACATATTTTCTATAATTTCTGATGCACCTGAACAATATTTCCCAAGCAAAATGATTTGCTTTTTTCTTTGTCATTTTATGCACCATGTAAGTGCTAGATTCTGTGTAATATATGTGGAATCAAATGAAGGATGAAAGGTTGCTTTCAGAATTTCAAGGCCAAGTATGCAGTGCTGAGGATTCATCTGGTATTTGCAAAGTACCTCGTCAAAAAATTGAATCTCATGTTATTTCTACTCTTCCCATTTAATGATTTTTCTGAAGAGAACTGTGAATAAAAGGGCAAGTAAATGTTAAAAATGTATGCATACTTTACAAATTCTTGTGGGATAAAAGTATGAATCAGCATGCTGAAAATCTTGAAATCACTGTTGAAACAATGAGCTGAATCCACAAGTACACTCAGGAGAAGAAGCAAAAGGATGATATGAAAAATATAACAACAAAAATGAATACTAATAGTTTAGCTACACAGCTCTTGATGAAGTCTGTATGTAACAGATGTGCAGTGTGAGCTGACACCATGATATACTGTAAAAATTTAAAAAGAAACCATGTAGTACCCTCTCCAAAAAATAGAAATACATCCATCTTAGTGGTTCTGTGTTTCCATTGTAAACATGTACAACCTTTAAAATCATCAGTCAGCCTCTTTGTCAGTGTCTTTATATTACTTAATGTGATGCACTATAATCAGTCCCATTTTGGACTTTATTATTTACAAGTTTTTAACGAATCTCATAATCTGTTCTGTATTCATTGATATCACTTTACAGCCATTATATAAACATGGACAAAGCATCTTGAGAAATAGGCTGCAGTTGAAGTTCTAAGGATTCTTTCTTTCTTTCCTCTGTAATTCTCAGTGGTCTGACTTGTATATAAGCCAGATTCCATTTCCTGTTCCTGTTCTCACCCTTAATGCTTCCCAAGTATTTTTGCCAATATATATCTCAAGGGTTAATCTTATTTTGATATTTTCTTCTTAATAGAACCTAACTAACCCAGTGTTTGTCTTAAAACGTGAACAATCAGACTTTTTAAAATTTAATTTTGGTGATTATCCACCCTGATTTTAAAAATATAAAAACATCTATCAAACAATTTACAAAGAATTTTTAAAACTCTTTATCTGCACTTCACAAAGTTATTATTATCTACATAACAACATACTGTATTCATTGCTAAATTGTAAGGGTCAGTTTGTAATTATCTCAAATTCAATACCACTATAATACACTTAGTCACTTAAATGAATTCATTAAAAAGAAGAAGGCAGCCAGAAATTTAGCTCAGTGGTTTTGGCGCCTGCTTGCAGACATAAGGTCCTGAGTTTGATCTCTGGTAACCACATATAACAATGCTGGGCATGGTGGCTCATGCCTATATTTGCAGCACTAAAGAGGTAGAGACAGAAGGATTGCTGTGAGTTTGAGGTTGACCTGATCTCTATAGTGAGTTTGGTGCCAGCCTGAACTACAAAGTGAGACCCTATCTAAAGCAACAACAACAACAACAACAACAACAACAAAATGGAAACAGAGGAAAAATAATATTCTAAGAAGCTGTGCACATGTTATACATGAATGATCAGGTCTGGCTAAAATGTGCAGTGAGCAAAGATGGGAGATGTAGGGACTACATGCCATCAGCCCTTACTCCTTTCTTTCCATGAAGTACTAAGTGACTACCTACTGTCCACTCTGATTGCTATAGTTGCTGGAGTCATTTATTTCTCCTACTGAAAGGATTCAGAGTTGCTAGAAAACATATTATCTCTTATCTCTGTAATTCTAAATCCTAAGGCATTTACAAAGAACTCAATTTCAGTGGAAAGACAAATTACTAAAATGAAGAACATTTAAAAAAAAGAAGTTGAAAAAAATGTAAAGTTCAAAAAAAAAATGTAAGAGATGAAGTAATGTTAAGTTACACTGGGAAAATGCACATAGAGATTTTGTAAAGTAAGATATAATTAGTTCCAAAGGAAATAGAATAGAGTGAAAGAAAAATTTTAAAGTGAAAGAGGTTATGAATGTGAGGGGTAACTAAAAAATATTTTGTAGAAACAGAATTTAACTGAAATTTTATAGGAATAGTGGGTCACAATAAAACGACAAGTGGTTTGAAAGACTTCTGCAGTAAAGCCAGGAACAGAAACATCATTTTTAATTGGTATGCTTAAAGTGAACCAGTTCATCCAGACTTGGCAAATCAAAAGAATCAAATACGAATACTTTGGAATGTGTACTGTCATCTTTGTTTTGATGAGGAGAGCAAACGTCTCTTGGCATAGAGATCACCTAAGCAGACAATTTCAGCAACCAAGGACAACAATCTTCTATCCTTACATATACAGTGATTATTTAGTTCATTTATTCTTTGTCTGAGAATGTGGTCTGCTCAGCCCTTTCAGGATCCGCACATGTAGAGTGGAGGGAGATGATAATCTCTCCCTTGCCATTTGGATTAGCAAATCAATACTGACGATCAAAAGGCTGAAGAGGTCATGTCTAGATCGCTGTCAAATCGAACTCTACAAAAGAATTCCCTCTCCAGTGAATATGACACAAGAAGCACCAGTCTTGTACTTTTGCAAATGGTAGAAAAGCTATTACTAGTTTCCCATCACATTTAGGAAAGCTGTTCACATTGGGAAAAGAGAAAATTGAGTTTTGCAAAGGAAAAGGCAACACTAAATAGTTGATTGAACAGAAATATTTCTGCAAAAGAAATATTTTTTTTTCATAACAGCTAAGAAAAATAAAATAATATGACTCTAGCACTTCAGAGTTGATATTTTAAATATTTAGTGTGTCTGGAGGAAGTGAGCTAGATAAGCCTGCCTTATGATGCTCTCCCAACCCATCAAAGAATGATGCTGCATGAAGATAAATTTCAATAACAAGAATATGAGAAAAGATTGCAGAAATCTATTTCACTCATGTAGATAGTCTCCCATCTGTGGTAGCTGAAATAACTTCCCTATTAGATGTTGATCTAGAGCTCTTCCATCAAAGCAGCCACATAATGGTGTGACATAGCCTGAAGAAGCTACAGAGAACTCACATTATTATAAATGTTAAGACACACTGAAACAAAAAGCTACCAATATCTTGTTCTTTCTACTGCAGTCTAATATATACATTTCCTTTAAATATTTCAAGTTATGATAAATCTTGTAAGGATTCTTTAGGCAAAACTCACATATTCTTAATTCTAATAACACATGAAGAGTACTCTATTTATAGTCAGATTTTTAAAACAACCTTTCAAAATTAAAACAATTTTCCAGACAGAACTCTGGTTAGAACAGAATAAAGTGAAGTTATTTTTCTGGGCACAAACATTCTATTAACCTCTTCAGGGGCAGCTACATTTTACAATAATGCTTAATGGACTTAAAATCAAAGTGAGACTGACAGTACTAAAAAAATTAAATGAAGTAAAACAGATTACTGTTCCGCCTACTTTTTCCTTACCTATGGTCTCATGTTCAATGTTTTTCCCACCCATGTGAAGTCCTTTATAATTATCCTTTCTAGCTATCATCATTTTTAATTTTAGTTTCTCCTTATAGCTTACTGAGAAATAGCAAGACAATGATTTCATGGCACATTTAGCCCACTGAGAGCAAATAAGGCTTGATGAACATACAAGCCTGAATTTTATGAGCAATTTTGAGTATGTCATGTACAAAATGATTTGAAATAGAAAAATTCTTGATTCAAACAGAAGTATGTGAAGATCTCTGAGGTAGTAGTAGTGGAAAGACTACAATATGACTAATTGTAAAATTTTATAAAAGAAAATTTATGACATGAGAATTAAAGAATAAGGAAAAGTTATGTTATAAATCAAAACACGACTTATTTTTTTGACTTTGAGTATTTAGAACTGGTAGTAAGTTTTCCAAGCATAATGAGACCCACAAGGAAATGTTATTGGGGAAAAGAAATGTGACTGTTTTGGCTTAACTATGTTAGTTTTAGGGTGGTATTGGCATAAGTAATCAGATTTTCTCATAGTCCATATGCCTGATGGGAAAAGCCTGTTGTGCAGTACAGAACTGAGGTGACTGTGAAAGGGGTTTTTGACAGGAATTTGTGCAGAAAAGATGGCTGAAGCCCTGAAAAGGGGTCCCCATTTTCTAAGAACCATAACTTAACATAAAATTATATCTCAAGGATTTTGGCAAGTTGTATACCTAGAGCAAAACTCTAAGAAATACAATAGAGATGCATAGAAAAGTTAACACAGTAGAAAATAATAGTTTACATACAACAAAAAATTACAACTTGACTTTCAAGAGTTTCCATTCATGGAGTCCTCTGATACAAATTTTAAATGATTTGTAATAAGTCGTAGCCCCTTTTACTATTTAATTCTCCAATACGTTATTTTTTAAAGGGATGACATATTTGTTCTTATTTATTACTTGATCACTTTACTATCTTAAAATATTTATCTTTAAGAGATTAAATATCTGTTAAATATCTGCTTCTAAAATTTTCCATAATCCGAATTACCCTTAAAATGCACAGTAAATATAGTGATGGTGCAGTGTAGATGATTATATTACTTTTGACATTTTAATCTATCTCCAGTGTTGCTTTTGTTTTCCTCTATGCTATATTTTGATATTTTAAAGTTGTCATGTGGATAGAGAGCTGAACTGATTGTAGTCATGACCATGCCTTATTTTATAAATCCATATTTTTTTATTATTTTATGTGGCCTTCATTGGTCATGACACATATGTATCAGATCATACACACACCCCTAAAAGGCTGAGGAGATTGAATACTGTATAGTTCAATATTTATTGCGAATTTAATTTAGGCAACCTCTAAATGCCCACAACTGCATGAGGATATTAGCCTCATTTTCTATCTTTGAAAGTGATTTTGTTAGGATACGGTGCAGCTCAAGTGTAGACAGAGTGTTAGCCCAGTGAACACAAAACTCTGGAGGCCATTATCAGCATCACACACACACATAAAAATCTGTTAGGAGGGCTGGAAGTTTAGCTCAGTGTTTCCGGCGCCTGTCTGGCAAGTGCAAGAGCCCGGGTTCGATCCTCGGTATCCCTATATCATACTGGGTGTGGAGACTCACGTCCAGCAGAAATTAGTACCGCATACCACAGTGCAGGGCGTAGTGGCTCATGCCTGTAATCCCAGCACTCGGGAGGCAGAGGCAGGAGGATTGCTGTGATGTGAGTTTGAGGCTGAGCTGAGGGCTAGCCTGAACTACAAAGTGAGACCTTGTCTCAAAAAACAGAAAAAAAAATCTTTTAGAAAAAAAGTAATTATTTTCCTCTTTTTAGGTTAAGGGCTGTAATTTACAGATATTATAATTGCTTTGATTATAGTTATTAGTAGCTAATATTAAGATAGTATTAGATTAAACTAAATTTAATAAATTAAATTAAATTCTCCCGAATAGATTCTACTATTTTGAATCATCTAGAATTCATATAAGTATTAAATTTTATTTTAATAAAGTATACATTGAAGTGTGGTAGTGAGTAAAACAGTAAAGGCTGTTTCTACCAAAACAAGAAATGAATAACAAGAAGTTACATGAAAAATAAAACAGCCTATTTTACTCTTATGTCCTACATTACAAAATATTGCTAATGTTTTGGCGCACAGCTAATACATATTTTTTTAATTAGCTAAGTTCTATTATAACTTCATTTTCTATTTATATTTTTAAAATTTAAAACAACACCTAATTCAATACATTTCCTATTTATTTTTCATTAATCAACTTATTTATATATGTTTGTCTTCGTTTAGAATTTTTGCTGTTGCTTTTTGATTTCATGTAAGGTATGATTCTTTATATTTTACTTTTACATAGGTCACAAAAGAATACTTGTCTCAATGAAAGCTTTTTTTTTAATTGAAATCTTTACTGGTACATTACATATACACATCATGATTGCATTCAACAGTGAGAATTTGTACCAGTATATGACACAACTTAACTCTCATTTTTTCCCATAGCCCTACATTCCCTACCACCCCACATCCTATATACATGAATTTTGTTTCCTTTCTTTTTTGTTATGATCTCATTATTTTTCCCCCTTCACTCCATTACGTTTTGAGTGCTTTCTATTTCATAATATATAACATACATTCCAGAACTCATTTACGTATTTATGTTCTCATACCAGAAAAAAGATACTATATTTACACATCTGTGACCTATTTATTTCACTTATGAGGATGTCCTCAAGGTACATCCATTTAAGTATAAATGATTCAAATTCATCATTTTTTATGGAAATGTGTAGAAGAACCACAACTGTTTTACCCAGTCTCTAGCTGATGGACATTTGGGGTGTTTCCAAGATGTAGCAATCACAAACTGAACTGCTATAAACATAGGTGCACATATGTCACTGTGATATGAATCTTTTAATTCTTTTGTGTTTATATCTCGCAGAGTGGTGGCTGGGTTAAATGGGATCTCCAATCCTAGCTTTTTGAGGAATTTCCAAACTGATCTCCACAGGGGTTGTTTGAGTCTACATTCCCACCAACAGTGGAGAAGAGTTCGTTCTTCTGCACAGCCTCGCCAACATTTGTTGCTGGCTAATTCTGAAATGACAGCCATTCTTTGTGGAGTGAGATGAAATCTTAATGCTATTTTCATTTGCATCTCTCCAGTGATTGGTGATGTTGACCATTTCTTCATATGCTTCTTAGCTGCTTTTATTTCTTTCTCTGAAAAGTGTCTGTTCATTTCAGATGTCTATTTTTGATTTGGATCTTTAAATATGGGTGGGTTGATTTTTTTTTTTTTTTTTAGCTCTTTATATATTCTAGATAGTAGTCATTTGTCTGAGATGTTTCTGGTAAAGATTCTTTCCCATATTGTTGGTTGCCTATAAGCTTTGCTGGTGGTTTCTTTTGCTGTGTAGAAACCATTCAATAGGATGAGATCCCATTTATCAATTTCTTCTACCAGTTCTTGTGCTATGGGAGATTTGTTCATGAAATCTTTCCCCAAACCAATGTCTTCAAGAGTTTTACCTAACCTGTTTTGTACCAGGTTTAGTGTGTCTGTTTTAATGTTTAGTTCCTTAATTCACTTTGATTTTATTTTAGTAAATGGTGAAAGAGCTAGGTCTAGCTTTAGTCTTTGGCAGGTTAAAGTCCAGTTTTTCCAGCATCATTTTTTAAAGAGGCTATCCTTCCTCCACTGAGGGTATTTGGCTCCTTTGTCAAAAATGAGATAGCTTAGTGTGTCTGGAGTTGTTTCTAAATCTTCTAATCTCTTCCACTGGACCTTGGGTCTCTTGCTTTGCCAGTACCATGTGGTTTTTATCACAATGGCTTTATAGTGCAGTTTCAAGTTGGGGATCATAATACCTCCCATCATGTCCTTATTGTTTAGAATTACTTTTGCTATTCTAGGTCTTTTGTGATTCCAGATGAATTTTTGAATTATTTTCTCTAGATCTGTGAAATATGTCTTTGGGAGTTCAATTGTGATTGTGTTGAACCCGTATAATAATTGTGGGTATATAGCCATTTTGATGATATTGATTCTTTCCACCCAGGAACAAGGGATGACTTTCCATTTCCTGGTATCTTCTTTTATCTCTTTTTTTGGAGTGCTGTAATTTTCACAGTAGAGGTCTTCCACCTCCTTTGTTAGATTAATTTCTAGATATTTCATTTTTGGGGGTGCTATTGTTAAGGGAATTGATTTCCCAATTTCTTGCTCAGTGAATCTGTTGTTTGCATATAAGAAGGCTATTTGAGCATTAACCTTGTATCCAGCTACACTACTAAATTTGGCAATTAGGTCTAGCAGTCTCTTGGTTGAGTTTTTAGGATCCTCTAGATAGAGTATCATGTCGTCAGCAAATAATGATAGTTTAACTTCTTCATTTCCTATATTTATTCCTTTTATTTCTTTGAGTTGCCTAATTGCTATGGCTAATGTTTCCAGCACAATATTGAACAGAAATGATGAAAATAGACATGCTTGTCTTGTACCTGATCTTAGTGGGAAAGGTTTCAATTTTTTTTTTAATTATCTTTATTGGTACATTAAATATACATATCATGATTGCACTCCATAATGGGGATTTGTACCAGTATAAGACACAACTTAATTCTCATTTTTTCCCATAGCCCCACCCACCCTACCACCCCCCCATATATATAAAATTGGTTTCCTTACTTTTTTGTTACAATCTCTACATTGTCCCCTTTCACCTTATTTTACATTGAGCATTTTCTATTTCACAATATATAACATACAATGCTAGTTTCAATTTTTGACTATTTAGGGTAATGCTGGTTGTTGGTTTCTAATAAATAGCTTTTATTAGTTTAAGATACAGACCATCTATTCCAATTTTTTGCAGGGTTTTGATCATAAACGGAAGTTGGATTTTGTCAAATGCTTTTTCTGCATCTATTGAGATGACCGTATGGTTTCTATCCTTGAGTCTGTTAATGTAGTCTATTACATTTATTGATTTACATATGTTGAACAATCCTTGCATCCCTGGGATGAATCCAACTTGGTCAGGGTGTATGCTCTTCTTCATAACTCTCTGTATTCTTTTTGCTAGTATCTTATAGAAGATTTTTGTATCAATGTTCATTAGGGAGATTGGCCTGTAATTTTCATGGTTGGGTCTTTCTCTTCTTTTGGGATCAAGGTAATGGTTGCTTCCTGAAATGAATTTGGTAGTGCTGCTTTCCTTTCAATTTCATTGAAGAGTTTGAGGAGTAGTGGTGTTAAATCTTCTCTAAAAGTTTTGTGTAATTCAGAGGTGACACCATCAGGCCCAGGGCTATTTTTTGTCGGTAGGTTTTCTATTACATTTTCAATTTCACAGATTGATATTGGGGTGTTTAACATTTTTATATCCTCTTCATTCAACTTTAGAAGTTTGTATGTATCTAGGAATTTATCCATTTCTTCTACATTCTTCCTTTTATTGGAATATAAATTTTCAAAGTATGTGTTTATTATTCTCTGTATTTCCAATGGATTAGTGGTGGTTTCCCCCTTTTCATTTCTAATAGCTTGGAATTGAGCCTTTTCTTTTCTTTGTTTGAGAAGGTTTGGTAAGGGTCTGTCAATTTTATTTATCCTTTCAAAAAACCAACTCTTTGATTTGTTGATTTTCTGTATCATTCTCTTAGTCTCCATTACATTAATTTATGCTCTGATCCTTATGATTT
>PVIR01033629.1:0-17782 GCA_004026965.1 Petromus typicus
GAAAATTGCCTTTTGTTACTCTTGCAGTTTAGAAAGTAATACTCCAAAGCACCTGCTTTGGCACTCTGAGATCTTTGAACCGAAGGAGAACCAAGGTCTCTCTGCCCTTTGTTTCTTACCCTTCCTGTCCCTGAAGAGCAGAAAAGAGCTTCCTCTGAAGTTTCATTAACTGTCTAAACACAACTCTTTTAAGAAAGAGCTCAACTATGATAAAGCTTTTCCCAGAAATGTCACCAGCCAGGGCAGAGACACTGCCTAGACTGTCACAGATGCTCACCTTGTATTTTCTGGGCTCCTCTTAGACAACTTTGAGTGCCTGGGAAACTCATTTGCATAACTATTCAACCTTTCATCCCACTCCACTTGGCCTCCTCTTCTCCCAGAAGTTCCAAGTCTCTACCTTCGGTTACCAAGCACGTTGTACAAGCTTATGTCCTCTGGCTCCCCGTGGAATCTCATATTTTGTGGCACTCCAGTGTGTATGCTCATGATTATAATTTCACCCTGTTAGTTTGTACACTGATGGAAAGAGAAATCTGACAAACTAATCAGGAGACCGAACCACTCTGCTTGCTCTGGATGCTACAGCTGGGAGACCAAGAAACCTGACTCTTAGCCTACTCTTAAGGGCCAAAGAAAGCTGAACTTTCACCTGGTGTCAGTCTCCTGGATCACTGTCCCTCAGTTCTGTGTGAGCAAAGGTGGGAAAGGTGTCCATTATACCTTTCTTAACCTGAATTAACAGGAGAAAACATTTGAGGAGAATCACAGAGCAGATCACAAGCTGAGGTCTTTGCAACCCTTGTATGAAAGAGTTCAGTTCTCACAAGACTCGCATCCGTTTAGGTGAACTTTGCTGTGGGTCTCCGTGCTTTAAAAATATGGATGAAATTCTTTCATCTTTGCACACTGAAAGCTTGGGTTTGGATCATGGAGAACTTTCTCTCTGTGGTCACTGCCATCTGGGGGTTAGGTGGGCTGAAGGCAAAATTGGCATGCATTAGGGAGCCACTCAAATAGACTGGTGACATGGGGTACATAGTGCCAAGCAACATGCTCTTTGATCAGTCTTGCCAGCTCTCTCCAGACTTTGTCTTACAAAGAATACCCAACCTACCAGAGCTATTGTTGTCTCAAGCTTTGCTGCTTGTTTAGTGCTGGAAAACTTCCACCTCAGGAGTGGCTGCCTGGCATGGCATATGAAATCATCTCTGATGGAAAAAATCCTACATTTTTGTAAAGTACATAAGACACTACACCATCCTAACTGCCTGTGGAAACAAATGCCCTCTGCCTTTCAGTCATCCCTTGAAGTCGTTTTGGGAGGTCACGGTGGCTGCACCTCTGTACCATTTAAGAGGTACCTGTGTCCATTCTAAGGTTTACTCTTCACCTGGAAGGTTACTTCCTTATCTTTTCATTCAAAAGGTATTAGTTAAACTATTATGGAGAAAAATACACTAACAAATTCCTAACTGTCAATGACTAGGCAATGAATCCTTTAAAGTGCAAGTATTTCTATATTTCAAAAAATTTTAAAGATTTTCCTCCTAGACAACTGTCTTGTGGGTACCTACAGAGAAAATGAATTGTAAAGAAGAAACAGGAGATTTTAAAAGGTAACCTCAGAAAGTCCCTACAGAAGGCTAATGAGCAAATATCCATCTTGGAACAAAGTTAAAATACTTTAGGCCTACCATAAATTGCCCCTGATTTAAACTCTTCTCCAAGTCTGCCTCATTTTCCTCTAAATTCCTTTAGTTAATGAGAATCATTTTTAAGAAAAAGAAATAGCTTATGAGAATATCCTCAAGCTATGTCCATTTAACCATAAATGATTCAAACATCATTTTTTATGTCAGAGTAATACTCCATTCTGTAGAAGAACCACAGCTTTTTTATCCAGTCTCCAGTTGATGGAACTTGGGTTGTTTCCAAGATGTAGCAATCACAAATTGAGCTGCTATAAACATGGGTGCACATATGTCACTGTGATATAAGTCTTTTAATTCTTTTGTGTATATACTTATACACTTGAGGATATCCTCATAAGTGAAATAAATAAGTCACAGATAGGTACATATCGCATCTTTTCTCTGGTATGAGAAAATAAAAATGTAAATGAGTCCTAGAATTGTATGTTATATATTGTGAAATAGAAAATGCTCAAAGTAAAATAGGGTGAAGGGGGAAAAATAATGAGATTATAACAAAAAAGAAAGGAAACAAATTTTATGTATATAGGGAGGTGGTAGGGTGGATAGGGCTATGAGGAAAAAATGAGAATTAAGTTGTGTCTTATACTGGTACAAATCCCCATTATGGAGTGTAATCATGATGTATATATGTAATGTACCAATAAAGATTTTTTAAAAAGAAAAAGAAATAGCTCTTTTCTCATAAACAAACTCTCTCTCTCTCTCTCTCTCTCTCTTTCATGTTCCATATGACCTATGTGAGGTTCATATCCCAGCATGACTGGCATTCAAGACTCTGTCTAAACTGCCCTTCCTTTGTAGTTTGTGGCTGGAGTCACTTGTCAGATTCACCCCTGGTTTGGAACCTTAGTTTTATGTTTATAGTGTGTTAGCTAAATTGTGCTCATTTTATCTTTTGTCCTAAACTAAAATGGATCTATATGCACAGGAAAAGAAGGAAGAAAGAAAGAAGGGAGGGGGAGGGAGGGAAGGAAAAAGAAAGGGAAGGGTGGAATGAGGGACAAATGCAAAGCTCAGTACTCTCAGAACTATTTCTCTTGTAAGAGAACTGGTAATAAAAATTTAAGAACAAAATATGTTAAAACAATTCTATAATCAGAACTCAATTCTAGGGTGACTTATGGATACAGTACTTTTTAAAAAGGGTCTTTTCTCTTCTTTCATTGGATCCTTTTTCTCCCACAGAATTTCTCATTTTACAGAAATCTCTTCTTGAATCTCTGCTAATAATGTGTCCTGCTTCCTCTCTTACTTTCTTTCTTAGCCTGAGTATTTCTTTTTTAAGGTTTTTTGAGACAGGGTCTCGCTTTGTGGTTCAGGCTGGCCCTGAGCTCAGCCTCAAACTCACATCACAGCAATCCTCTTGCCTCTGCCTCCCAAGTGCTGGGATGACAGGTGTGAGCCACCACAACTGGCACTGTGGTATGTGGTATTGGTTGCTGCTGGGCAGGAGTCTCCACACCCAGTATGGTATGTGGTTACCGGGGATCGAACCTGGGTCCTTGCGCTTGCAAGACAGGCAGAGGAACCACTGAGCTATATCCCCGACCTAGCCTGAGTATTTTTTAAAAAACCGTGTCGTGGCCCAAAAATTCACCCTTGATTCAAATTTTCTGTTGAGTCTTATCTGAGGACCACTTCTTTCTGATAAAGCAACTCACCAGGAATAGGCGGGGAGTATATATTTGGAAAGTACAAAGATTCACCATGTTAAAATAAACTAGTATTATAACATCGTACCTAGCTCACAGTTAAATTTTAAACTCGGTAAGTTCTTTCTGTGTTTGTGTGTATACTTGTGTAGATATATACATATATATAATACACATATAACTGTGTATTATAACCACAAGATATCAAGTCCTATGATGGGGTTATGTTGGCATAGGGGTAAACAAGTGCTCATAAAGGAAATATTCCTGTGACTAGTAGAAATACAAATATTTAACTCAAATGCATCTAAAGTTCATATAATATGATTAAATCTTTGATAAATAAGACTAATATATTGTTGGTTTAATGGAAACATTTGTGCTTTCTGAGTTATTAGCAATCCAAATCAACTTGTTAGTTTTCAGGTTTTATTTGGTGATGACTACTTGATGTACATATCCTATAAAATGTTTAATAGAAAAATAACTTGAAGTGATCACTAGTTTTATCTAGGACCTCCTGAAAGTTTGATAAGAAACCCACACATAAATGTTTAAAAGGAGTAAAATAAGTTGTAAAGGTATAAAATTTTACATCTATTTGCTGGAGTAACACGTCTTACTTCCCAGAGTTAACGGGGTCCCTTTGTGTCTCCTTAAACCTGGTTATACTACTTTCTCTTGTTGCTCCAATTCTGTAATTGGATTAAATTTTATCTAATGAATGAAGGGAAAGGTTTTGTTTCAACAAAACTTAAGTTAAATGCTTTAGGAAACCTTTATAAAAATTCATGCATTCATTAAAACAAAGCTATTAAAAATATGAGCAGAAGAAACTGGAAAGATGAGGAAACTGTTTAAGTGTAGAAAGATGTAACATAATATTATCACAAAGGTATCTAAATCTTTCATCGAATTTTAATAAAGCCAGATTTATAGTGTAGAAATTATATCCTGATTTATGGAGGAAATATCAATCACTATTCTGACCTGTGTAGAAAAAGGTATCACTGTGGTAAATTATATGAGAATTTCACTTCATAAGGGCACAAAAGGGCTTATTTTCTAATAGAATCCACGACAAATTTATTTTAAATTGATTTTTATGTGTACAATGCATTGATATATACATACTTGATTTTACTTTGCATGAGAAGGCCAGTGTGCCTTACTTCCTTAGGGTCTCATGAGTAGGTCTTCTATGACTCCTGGAGGGGGAGTCCTTGTCCTCTAGTGAAGGCAAACTCAGTACTTCTGTCCAGGAAGAGCATTCTTTCTCACCTCATTCTTGTTTAACGTACCATTCATTCTTCCTGGAACAATTTATTCTCCAACATTCTGTCTAGTATTCCATTCTTGTTTCAGTGTCCAGTATAATATTTTTCACTTTCTTGGTACCATCCTAGCTGCCCCTCCCTTCATTCTTATTCCACACAGAGGTTTCCTTCCTTAAGGTTTTCCATCTCTTTACTCTAATACAGTGCTGGAAATACTACTACTTTAGCATTAACCCTTTTTTAATATCTAGACATTATTTGGTTTTCTTTCAACTCAATTACCAGATAGCTGGGACCAAGGATTATATATAACTCAACTACTTTATACCCATCTCCCAAGGTAGGGGTCCATAATCATTCTTTTATTGTTGTTTGTATGCTTGATTCATTTTGGAAACAATGTCAAGACTATGTGATCTTTTTAAATGTTTCAAATTTTCTCAAATCTTTGAATTTCACTTGACAAAATGTATGTCACTGGACATGAGATTTTGGATATTTTGCATATCTGCTGAGTTGTAATTACTGAGAAATATCTGATAAATCTACCAAAGCTAAAGGATATGTTGGTTAAAAAACTAATATTAAAAATTATTTATCAAGAAATAATGTTAAAATCACAAAGATATTATTAAAATCTACCATAGTCACTAATGAAAAACTA
The DNA here is from genome assembly GCA_004026965.1 of Petromus typicus. Classification (NCBI taxonomy): domain Eukaryota; kingdom Metazoa; phylum Chordata; class Mammalia; order Rodentia; family Petromuridae; genus Petromus; species Petromus typicus. The sequence goes on from PVIR01033629.1 coordinate 5,312, forward strand.
GAAAATAAAAACTACCAACTTCTGACTTGTGATATTGCTATGGCTTGAGTCTATATAACCCTTCAAATCCTCATGTGCACATGAGTGAAGATTTTTCAGTGGTAGCTGGATCTACTCTTTGATGCTGGGATTAAGAGCATTTAATTACTAAATCAATTCACTAGAATATAAAAGGGAAGAAAGAAGTTGCTAAGGTTGTTTTGACTTTCTTCTTGTGGCTTTCTTCTGGGCCCCAGTTTGCCATGAGCTGTTTCTCGTCTGTGACACCGCTGTGCTCTGCCACTGTGCCTTGGAGCCAGCCAACTACTGACTGGAACCCCTACAATCTCTAAGTCAAGTAAATCTTTGCTCCTCTAATCTTTCGATGTCAGGCGTTTTGGCCTAGCAATGAGAAAAAGTAACTAAGTCAGATACAGAACAATTAGAAATTTAATACACAGTGCTGAGAGTGCCAGTTTGCATGACCACCACGGAAAACTGTGGCTGCTACTGCACTGAATGTGAGCAGATTCTGTGTATCCTAAGCCTGCATAATAGAGAAATATATTTTTAATGAAATATATGTAGTCATAAGGTCATAGCAAATATCGGTAAGAGCTGAAAGTTCAGCATGATAGGAAGGGACTATGTCCAATGACTCCAGCCTCTTTCCCTGTGGTCCAAAGAACTGCTCAGGACCACTGGTGAACAATTAAATGTAATCTGTATTTAAAATAAATGAATAAAAGGGGAAAAGTAAAGAAGAAAGAAGAAAATGAAGAAGTAAGGAAAAAGACTGAGATAGTCTTTCTGTGATAGTCTGGTCTGTGGGAAGTCGCTCTGCCTGCACATCCTGGCTGTGGTTGCCAGGCTCCAGCCTGTTGACTCTCCTTCATTCAGGGTAGGTATTACTGTACACCCTGCCCTCTGCCAGCCTGCAGCATCTCTATCTCTCCACACAGAAGCACTACCTCCTGAAGTCTGCATTAATTCCCTCTGGCATACCTTTGCTGGAGGCTTTGTTCACAGGCTGTGATGCTCCTCACAGAGGGCAGAACCTTTTAAGATATGATGCCTGCTTGTCACTACAGGGATGCCCTTCAAGGGAATGTTGGAACAAATCCCTCTCTCTTGCTCTCTCTTTGCTTCCAGCCACCATAAGGTAAGCAGTTTACTCCACCATATCCTCCAGCCATCACACATCCTGCCTGTTGCCACAGCTCAAAGCAACAGCTGACTGGAGATCAAAACTATCAAGTGAAATAATTCAATTGTTAATTATCAATAAGAGAAACACTTTAAATGTAATTCCTTCCCAAGGGGGTATAGAAGTCTGTATTGTTATACAAATTAAATTAAAAGTTGTGTCGTCACAATTTTTCTGCCTATTTTTAGCACAACAGAAATGAACATTCAAAGGAAGTAAGTTGATGAATTCTTAGAATCACTAAGAAATAAGAATTAAAATGTGAAAGAGTCCTTAACTGACTTCGTCTTGTCTACTTTCCACATCACACAGAAAGGGTATCTGAGGGCAAGTTGACATCCATAGAGAATAGCAGTTCAATATCTTGAAATTGTTACAACTCCTGAGACAGCAAGTGTCGGAGGGTAATAACATGGACCGCACTAATCATTTTAAGTAGTATTTATCTTTCTTTATATGAGAGGCATAATTGAATTATTAATTAGTGAAAACACACCTATGTCATGTTAGAACTTTTTAATACAAATGTTCTGCAAATACTTCTTTAAAGTCATATGCAGAGTTTCTTTAAGATGCTTAGAGGTGCAACTATTTGCTAGAAGTGTCATAGGGTTCTCCCAGTACTGTAGACTTTGTTAACATTTCTCTAAAAACATTATACTGATTTACCCTCTTACCAGAAATTCACATGACCTTCAGGCTTGTATATACTGTTAGTTATATATATATATACTGTTAGCTTGAATATATTCTGTATAGGTATTCAACACAGAATATATTCTGTATAGGAATATATTCTGTATAGGTATTCTTGGGAAAGCAACATATGGGATGTTAAATCTTGATGATAGTTAAATCAAATTTGCCACATAATTCATATTGTTTTTGAATTATCTTTTAATTCCTAGTTAATTCCATTAATGTCTGACAGGAATATTTGCAGTCAAAAGAAAATGCAAGGGAAGAGGAGCAACAAGAGCAAGTCAATTTGAGAAATCTCTAAGAATTTACTGTCTGTATTTTCTAAAACCACTGAATAACCGTAGAAGTTTTTTCTACATGTCAACAAATGGTTACTTGTTAATTCTCCCTCTATTTGCTGTTTCTTCAAGTATAAGTATCTAAGAGAAAAAAATTAAAAAAACTTTCCTCTGACTTCACTCTTTACAATGATGCTGGACAAGCAAGGGTTTGCTGAAGCTCTGTTGCTCTGTGCTCCTTAGCCCGAAACCTCGATGGGCGGTGAACAGTTTCACCAATTATTCACTTGCTCATTTCCTTCAAGCACTTGCACCTCTGCTTGAAGCTTGTCTCTGGGCTCAGATATACTCGAGGGCCAGGATGGAAGGCTGGAAGTGCCAGGATATTAATGTCTCAAGTACCTGTCTTTGAATTTCTGAGAGCAGGCAGGAAGGGGCAGCCCTGTGGGTCTGCACAGCTGTAGCCTTCTTCCCTACAATCTTTACCAATACACAATGTCAGCTCCTCTGGTTTTAGACCCTCTAATCACCAAATGACAACACCCCACCAATTCGGCTCCCCAACAATCACATTGCCTCATATTTGAAGTCTTTGTAATCTGGATCAATATAGTGGATTATAGAAAAGTGTAAGAAATTCCTTAAAATTTTACATTGAATTTCTCTGTCTTAAAAGTCAATTAATTCACTCATTTGTAAGTAACTGACAAGTGTGTGTGTGTGTGTGTGTGTGTGTGTGTGTGTGTGTGTGTGTATGTGATTTAGGACAAAGTCCATTGCAAGTAATAGAAATACAAGCCAGTGTTCCTTAAAGGGAGAAAAAAAAAGTACACCATTAGCTTGCAGAATGACAAAACTTAAGCATGGACTTCAGTAAAAGTTAGGTCCAAAGAACTGTACATTTTTTGAACACAGTGACTCTAAAACTCTCAGTTTTCTCCTGTTGTGTGTTGGCTTCATTTTCATGCAGGCACATCCAATGTTTTGGCGATGTGACAGTGTGACTTATAACCTGCCAGTCTGGCAACCTCAGAGGAAAGGGAGTGTCTCTTTCCTAAACTTTCCAAAAAAAATGGTCTGATATTTTCTTTAACTATTTGAAATGAATCATATGTCCATTTAAGAACCAATCACTATAGGTAGGAGTATCCAGCCAATCCCCACTTGTGGATAAGGTTCCAGGGAGGAAGCAATTTTCTCCATGGACATCATTCCCACAGGTGAGAAATGGATCGTTCTTGAGCAAATGCAGTGTAGACAGAGTAACAAAGAGTTTTTAAAGTGAGTCTCAGGACAAAACCACATCTGCTATTATTTTCTCAGGAAAGAAAAAATATTATCAAACATAGAATTTATATTTGAACATTTAGAGCTGAAAATTGCATTTAATGGGAGAATTACTATTGAGATAGCAACTCAACCAAAAGTCAAGATATACAGTTCATTTACTTTTTGTATACAGGGATTTGGATTATATTATTGAGAAGCTTTTGACACTATTTTGTGTTTCTTTGCTAACAGAAAGGAAATTTTCTACTTTGAATTCAGGATTCAAAGTCAAACTTCGAAGAACTTTATTTGGTCTGAAATTAATGAACAAAGAATGTATTATACTGGTTTTGATGAAAACCAATGATGAAAAAGGAGAATTATTGCTGAAGGATTCTTCTGGAGGCAAGTCATTAAAAATAATGAGAAAACATATTTTTGCAGAGTAAAATATGAAACATAAAAACACAGAAGAGAGAAATTACTGTGTAGTAGAGGAGAAGTTAGAATTCAATAACAAAGACAAGACTACACTCTGCAAATAAGAAAAAAGTAGAATTTGTAAAGCAGAAAATAATTTGTCATTTAAATTAGATAGTTTTCAAGCAGGATGTTAAAAAACCAAATGTATCTTAATAGCAACAGGAATTTTGAAGGAATTCTCACCAATTTTGTAACAACTCTGAGTGATATGCTCATTCGGTATGGTTTCACAGAAGTATTCACTGGGTCACAGTGGATAAAAAAGAAATATGAATTTGTTACATAACCTCTCAGGCTGCATTATATTGTTGGTAATGAAAGAGTAAAAGCACTCAAATCATGTATTACGTGGGTAGCTCTTCAAATGCCTCATTAGAGGGAGAGCTCTGTAATTTTGTCCTCAGAGCATCTCAGTTAATGATGTACAGCATTTACTCTCAATAAAACAATCATTGTTCACTGCCTGGGTCTCTTAGTTCTTTGAAAATCATAGGATATAAAGTGCCAATCAAGTTACCGAATCAAAGCCTTTGACTAGATTAGCTACAGTGTGAAATAATTTATGATGTGCTTGATGTACTTTAAATAGATCTTCAGGAAGTGCAGAGGGGTATAAAACAATTCCTGCCTTGAACGATCCCCTTTCAATTATCAGGCTTGCCATTGGTTAGATGGCATGGATGCTGAAATTATCAATTAATAAGTCAAACTGCATGGTAGTTTCAAAAAGAAGTTGTCTTCATTCTTAAATATTTTTAAAGCTTCCCTTAAGATCCTTCGATGGGACACTCATCTTTGATTTTGTTTAAATATTTATTCCCAAACAAATACTTATTTTAGAAACGCTACAAAGAACAACCTGTTCCATAGAATCCCATAGGGAAATCGGGTGGGATGCACACTGTCATTGGAGTTGAATGCATCTAAAAAGGTAACTCATGAAAGCAGATACACATCACAAGGTTTGAGTACTTCTCTGTATGGTATCCAAACCTCTCTGGTCTGGAATTCGCACGAGCGCGCCCTCCTGCGAGGCTTCTCATCCTTTCCAATCACTGCCGGCCATAAATAACAAGGGAATAGGCTTTCCTCACATACTTGGACAGTCCAGGCTCTGTCTCTGGCTAAAACCACTGCCCACCAAGGCACACAATTAAACAAAACAAAACTCAATTGAACTTTAAAAAATGTTTAGGTACACTTTAAAATAATTTTCAGACTGCTTATAACTTTTAACCAAGTTGTCACAGGGCCAAACACCATAGACTAGAAGCCTTACTCAGGAGACTACAGTAATAACAATAACAGAACAAAAAGCATCAACAACAAAACAGCAAAATTTGATTAGAAGGAAAATGGCAGGCAGTACAACTCAGGATTTGCCTGGCGAATCACAAGCAGTCAATTAGTTACTGCTTATTGAGCTTGAAAATAAACTTGTGGATTAGTAGTATCCTTGGATTCTAAGCTGGTGTGTGAATAGACTAGAGAAGAGAAAAGTTGTGAAATTTTTTTTTAAGTTTCAGGACAAATGAAATATGGGGTTCAGAAAAAATTGACATTTGTAATTAAAATGGACCCTGTTGATTTCTAATTTTTCTAACACTGAATCCAAATATCTAGTCTCTTCTTCCTGTGGGTCGTAGTGGGAAAACATCCTATGAAATCAAAGGGGAATCCTTAAACATCTGCTCTGTGTCAGATGTCGGATCTCATAACTGAAAAGATTTTGCTTCTACAGCAATTCTTTTTAAAATTTATTGTTAGGCATAGTGTGAAGTATAATGTAAAGAATATTTATTTTTCTTATAGATAAAATCATCCTGCCAATAACTATTTTGGTCTTTATTAGGATACTATCCTTGATCCAGCACTTCATTCATGTACATATGTATCAATAAACATCTTTTCAAATATTATTGTTTTTCAAATTGCCTACATTATCTCATATGTTTATCAAGAATGCTGTTATTGTGCTCTTAAAGTCAAAGTACAGTGAATTATTAAATATATTAATAGAATAAAAACTTTTTTTTTTTTTTGAGACAAGATATCACTTTGTAGTTCAGGCTGGCCCTGAGCTCACTATGTAGCCCAGGCGAGACTCGAACTCAGCAATTCTCCTGCCTCTGCCTCCTGAGTGCTGGCATTACAGGCATGAGACACCACACCCTGCACTGTGATATGTGGCACTGATTGCTGGTAGTTGTGAGTCTCCACACACACCATTGTATGTGATTACTGTATGATTGAACTCAAAACCTTGCACTAGCAAAGCAGACACTGGAACCACTGAATTAATCCCTTGTCTCAGAATAAAAGTTTTTTAATGGACTTTTATTTTTGTATGCTATATTTAATTTATTTTAGGAAAATGTAAATTTCTTAGAAAGCCAAAAAAGTTTTAGAGTTTCGTTATGTTCTAAATTGTTTGAATTAATGTTGGAAATTTTAAAATATACAATTTCCTATCTTGAAATAAATACTTTTTATTGATTTTTTTATATCAGCTATTTCTCTCTGAGTAATTACTAGTAATACAAGTAGTATTCTTGTAAATTTTTCAAATCACATTTTCTAATTAGATATTTCTGCATATTGGAAGTGTGATTACTTTTGTATATTATATTTATATCTGCTAATTTTATTGAACCATTTATTTCTAATACTTTACAATTGTTTCCCTTTAGATACATAGCATTTTGTTTTGAAAAATGAAAATAATTATGAAAAATGCATATTAATTTGCTCCACAAAATCTTATCATTTTATCCTTTTGTGTCATGTTTTTATTTTTTAAAGAAAATGCTACTGAAATCCTGTGATTATCAAAATTAAATCTCACACTTTTATCATCAGAATGCACTATCAAGAAAATTATGGCTTGGAATTTCTATGCATTGTATACTATTATAACATTATATGGAGACATATATTTTATATATATTATGCAAATAACATGTATATATTATGCATTTTTAATGAAATGCATTTAAGAAAAATATTCTTGTTATAGATTTGTCTGCTTTTTATTCATTTTGCTGTCATTTAAATGTACCAAACTATGTTTACCCAATCTCCTTGTGGTGGAGCAATGTTTTGGTATCACATACACAGCAGGAATGTACAGCTTTATACAAAGACTTCTTTATCTTTCTGATGGTTTTTGAATTTCCTTCTATGCTCTGTTTTTGAGTACATTTCAATAGCATTTAAAAAATAAATACTCATATTTTCAAGATTCTAGAGTTTTACGTAGTGTTTGGTGGCAAAAATTATCAGTTTTATTTATATCTGATTACTCTACTTTCAACCCATTAAATTACTTTCACTTTGAATTTTCTTCCAAACACTATTACTCTTTTTGGAGATTCTCAAGAGGAGAGTAAAAGTTTATTAACATGTATCTCATATGCATATAGCAGACACACAACAGATAAATAGTCACTCTTAATGAGGTGAGGTGGAACTATGGCCTCTCTGGCAGTGCATTTTTACAGAAGTAAAAAGAAAGGAAAGTGAGCCATGAGTCCCAAAATCAGCAAGTTCTGAGAGCAAATTTATAAGGAAGGTGGACATTATTGGCTATAAAGAGCTAATTAGCAAATCTTTCTATGTACCCTCCTCTGGTAAAATCGTTTGGGTTTTGAGGGTCTAAATTGGCATCTGGTGGTCAGCTTTATTCTTCCTGATAGAAAGTTAAGAAGGACAGTTCTGAAAATTTATGTCTGACTCTTAACAAATACAGAGAAGAAAGAGGATGTTGGTATTTGTCTCTCCTCAATTACCTTCAGTCCAAAGTGTGAAGACCTCACTGCTAGAAAATCAATGGCTCAACTATCACCTTAAAACTAAAGAACTCAAAGTCTATGTTAACCTTTCTTTTTCTTACTTGATTCATTTCAGATTTTTTATAGTGATAGAAATTTGACTAACTCAAATAGATAAATAGATTGGTCTTTCTTAACTCATAGGATTTTCCTTACAGTCTCTTCCCACAGCAGAGCCCAGGGTACATGGAACTTTGTTTTGAGATGTGACTGCTCTCTCCTAGTCAGGACTCTCTCCAGCTCAAAACTCCATCCACCTTCTGAGTCAGATCCTCACCAATGAAGAGCAGGAGTAAGAACTTTGTTGTGAAGGAGAAAAACAGACCTCAGGTGATCCAGACTCCACTCAACCTCTCAGTCACAGACCTAAGAGAAAAGCCCTGCCTTATTCTGAGTTTTGTCCTTACATAGAAGGGACTTTGTGTAAGGGCGGAGGATGATGCTGTTGTTCACTGTATGGAGTATTAATAAATAAGAGGCATCCCTTTCAAACTCAGCCTTTAATTGTCTCTTTTGTTTCTCTGGTTCCTTTTGAACTTTGGGGGTTTCCTTGGAGACCCAATTAGGAAAGACTGACCATCACCATCAACCTCTGCTCTCTGCTTTTTGGGTTATAATTTCCTGTAATGTTGGTTCCTTGACTTTCACTGCATTTTCCATGTGCTGAATTCTTTTTAAAATCTCTAGTCTAATAAAGAGACCTTTGGATTTTCTTTGTCTATTTTTGACCTATTTTCCTTTTTACTTTTTTGGGTCATTTCAATAATATAGGGTCTGAGGAGACACAACTTACCATCTTTCTTCAAATAAATTCCTCATTGTTAGAAACACTTGAATTTCTTTGAAATTTAAAACTTTAGATATATCCAAAATTCTCTTCCCCTAAGCAACTGCTATATGAACTTTGTCAAAATGTATCTCAGAGTTCTAAATGCTTCACTCTAGTTTGTGATTTCATGCAGTTTAGAGGTTGTTGTACTAGGTTCTTATTTAAAATTATGCAATGTATCTAAATGATAATGATTATCTTTAACATCTGACAGATTCTAATTAGGTGTCAAACATTTTGCTAATTATTTTACCTGCTTAAATTTGTTTAACGTTAATAAAGTACGTAACACTGAAGTCTTCATTTTACAAATGGGGAAACCAAAGCCAAGAACACTTAAGCTGAGTCCTCAGCCTTCTGAATGTTGGAGCCAAGATCACATCCACAGCAAGATTCCAGAGCTAACAAATATAAAAATGCTCCCATATTGCTGATCATATGCATTTGTAATTATTTACCTGAAGTAGTTAAGACCTCATGTTCTCTCTTGTATTAAAAGAGTAGCAGAAACACAAAGACTCTTGGAGACGTCTGCACCGAGTAGCCAAACATTAAGTGGCAAAGTATATTGCGTGTGGGAAGAGTTCCAGAGAATAAATTGCACATTGCCATGTGGAAACTTACCCTAGTCTCTAACAACTAGGATAGTTTCCTAAAGATTTTCACAAGAAGAAAGGAGTGTCTTGCATTTTATTTTATTTTATTATCTTAGTCTTTGATATTCAGGCTAGATCTATACAAAGGTCTTTTTCCTTTTCACAGCAAGAATATGTCATGGGATGTATTTAGTTCTTAAACAAGTCTTTTGGTCCATCTGAAACTCTAACACAATCTTGCTAGACTATTGCCTTAGAAGGCCAATAATCCCTTACCGACTGCCATTTCTATTATTAGCATATAGTCACTTATAAATAAGGTTCTCCCATTGCCCTACCCACCCTGCCACCCCCACCCCCTATATACAGAAATTTTGTTTCCTTTCTTGGCTATGGGAAAAATAAGAATTAAGTTGTATCTTATACTGATACAAATCCCCATTATGAAGTGCAATCATGATGCGTATATGTAATGTACTAATAAAGATTTCAATATTTTAAAAAATAAATAAATAAGGTTCTCATGACAGAGCCCTTCCACTTTACTCTTAGTGTTTGTTCTCAGACAAAACCTAAGCAAACCAACAAATAAACCACAAGCCTGCAGCCACAGACTTAGAAATGGAACTGGGTCCCAATCTTGGGTCTATTTCTGAGGTTTTCCTGCATCATTAGCTTCATATCTCATTTTCCAAATCTTTAACAATAAGACTAATATACTTAGGATTCTATAAAATTAGATTAAAGGACATTTTCAGCATATATTCTATATCTATATTTCGATGTATTTTTGCATTCATATGATAGCACAACGATGATCCTTGCTGGTTCTTCTCATTGTGAATTATTTTGAGTTTCCACACAATACAATTAATGTAGAGAAGTGCTACGGTTTTTTTTTTAATTTACCTTTTCATTGCAAAGCCACTTGATTCTTTTCATAGACTTTTTTTTATTTTTTGACAGACACTTCTCTTGACTTACCCGTTGTATCACCACACATTTTTCTACAGTCGTTGGCAAAAGTAGAAGAATGATTTTTGTTCTACTCTGCTTTGCTTCACAATTTTCTTTAAAAATGGTCTGGACATAGTTTAATAACTTTTATTATTAACTTTTTAAAACTTTAAATCTGTTAACTAAGATATAGTGTATTCAGACTGTGCTCAAGTCATAAAAAGGCCGGAAATCTGCCTTTACATCTCATGGAAATATCTTATGAAATGTCTAGCAATACTCCCGCCTAATTGCAATTTCCTGTACCTTTGAGTGGTTTTTAATAAAGCTTATTCTTTTTATGGCTTACGATAGCCTGACTTCTGGATTGTGTGCTCTGACATCAGAAATAACTTAGATGAGATTATTTCCTTGAATTTTTTACTCCCAGGATATGTGCAGCCACATTCTTCTTCGTAATGAATGAAAAACAAATTAATAAAACATTCAAGCAACAAACGAACGCCAATTCCACCAATTCAAAAGAACAGAGCTGGCTAGAATTTGGAAACAAAGAAAACGTTAGAAAAGGTGCCATACATTTACTTTCCACTAGGGGCAGTAATGAGACCAAACCTGTGCCCAAACATGCAAGAGTCCTGCTCATGTCACTCTAGTGACCACATAAATACAGTCCTCAAACTCTCCTAATTATTGCTGACACAGCTCAGAGGTGCTGCGGTCAGTGGTGTTTTTTCTAAGTTAAACATTTTTTTTGATCTTCATCTTGTTTAACCAGTACTTCCTTTATAGATCGTATTTCTTCCTTATCTGTCAGACATTCTGAAGTACAATGTTAGATAATAAAATCGTCTATGTGCAAAAATCCACAAGGAAGTTTTGGGATGTGTTTCCATACATCTAGAAGGACCAGTTTAGAGCAGTTAGAAGGCAGGATAAAAATCATACACTTCAGGACAGTTTTTCCCTACGGCTTTACTACTGCCAGGTATGTGTGCCATGTAACAAAGAACGCATGGAAGGGGATCATGTCAGAATCTCTGAGCATCTGAACGTGACTTTAATTTTACCCTTAGCTTACCCCCCAGGCTGGTTTTAGAATTTAGGTATACAAAATTTATTTTTTCCCTAAAATCAGAGAGAAATCTTCAGAAAACATGTATTATTACTGGGATCATGAGTTGTTAGGTGAGTATGATTTCAGTTTGAATCGTGTTTCTTCGTAAAAAATCAGTATTTGTTTCCGGAAATGTTAAAATTTCAATAACGTTGGCATGTTCTTGATATTCTGGAAATTCACAAGTTACCTAGACCCAGTCTCTTCCTCTGTCCTTCTTTCTCTCCCACCCTCTCACTTTCTCTCTCTTTCTCTATCTCTCTCTCTGTCTTTCTCATTTTTCAAGTGTTTGTTGGTACCTTATATTTTAACATTTTGTGTTATTCTGTTCCTCAAAAATTAGCATTTTAAATTAATTTATACTTGCAATTTAAACTCATGTGGAATTCTATTTTTTATGCATTTATTACACATTGCATATCCTGAGTATATTGTAGTTTTATCACTTTTTGGACATATTCTATTTGTCTCTCTCTCATGCATATATATGTGCACACATTCTTAAGTCTTGTTCAAATTTTTCCATGGGATTAGTCTTCCTTTTTCTTTAAATTGTCAAATTTTTAATTTCCAGTGTCACTTTCTTGATTTATTCTTTGTTGGTGATATTGCTCATGTTTTTCTCCTTTTTAGTCAAAAGATTTTACTCAGGCAGTTATATTTTATAATTTTTTCTACTTCAGATATTTTCAATAATCAAATATTCTACATGCCAGACTTTTGTTTTTCTTTTTTTAAAAGATTTTTCTTTGTGCGGAATTTCAAATTAGATGTTCTGTAGAAGAATGGTTTAACTTTTAACAAGCTGCATCCTTGGTGAGCTTCATTCAGATTTCCTTTTCTCAGCTGAGTGGTAAAAAGGGCTTAAATTTATGAGGTATGATTAACGGATATGGTGACCATTTAAATTAAAAGTATCTAGTACAGGAAAATACATATTGTTATTAGCCCTCCTGAAAATACTCTTTTTTTTTTTTTTTTAAATTATCTTTATTGGTACATTAAATATACACATCATGATTGCACTCCACAATGGAGATTTGTACCAGTATAAGACACAACTTAATTCTCATTTTTTCCCATAGCCCCACCCACCCTACCACCCCCCCATATATATAAAATTTGTTTCCTTACTTTTTTGTTACAATCTCAACATTGTCCCCTTTCACCTTATTTTACATTGAGCATTTTCTATTTCACAATATATAACATACAATGCTAGGA
>PVIR01033630.1:0-17778 GCA_004026965.1 Petromus typicus
AGGAGCACACAAGAATGTCTTGACCTATAAATATCTATGCTGTAGGCTAATTGATTGTTGTCCTAGGATTAAAATTGACAGGCAGTTTGCTAAACCCTCACTTGATCTGTGTAGTCAGGAAAACCCTAGGTGTGTTGAATGGAAGTTTATTAACCAGCTTGTGCTGCCATAACAAAATACCAGGTTTCAGTGTCTGACACCAATATGGTGGATGATACCATGTCCTGTGGACACAATAATCTGTGGACTAGAGCACTGATTCACCCAGCATTATGGATGGGCATGTGGTGCTGAGCTTGCAGACAGAGCTGGGACTGCACAGATAGCAGTTTGGTGGGGACTTCCTGACAGAAGCATGGTCCTAGACACAGCAAGGCCAGTGGACCCCGAGAATAGAGTCTCAAGAAAGCGCATACATAGTGATCAGGAGAAAATGACTTCACCTGAAGCAAACATTGATGACATCAGACACACACCTGGAAGTGGTAATTGTTTTGTCAACTTGAATTAAAAAAAAACTTGGTGGATTAGGGGAGCCCAGCTGTGGATGTGCCTGGGTGACTGACTTATAAAGAGGAAAGACACGCCCCCCCCAACAGATGTGGGCGGTGTTAGGAAGAAACAAAGGTAGGAGCTCAACAGGACAAGTTTGTTTCTAAGCACACTTTAGAACGGCTGCCTGGCACTTAGACCAACCAATAGCTTTTAAACAGGCTCAGGTCTTTGTAGGGTCATGAGTACAAAGAGGGACTCTGAAAGGAAGAGGTCAAAGTGGGACTTCTGAGGGGCAGAGCTCAGAGGAGAGGAGCTGTGCCTACCTGCTAGGACACAGTTTGAAAATGAACAGGGAATGCTGGCTGCCTGTCAAGAGTAGGGTTGGAGAATGATGGGAGTTCTGGGGTGTAGTCATGGTTACTTGGCCTTGTTTGCCCATGCTATCCATCTTCAGCAGGTCTGAAACCTAACAGGGTGGAAGAGGCTTCTCTGGACAACCTACAACGGCAGTGGTCAGACTCCATCAAGTAGTACAAGCCCAAATGGAATGAAAAGAGAAAGAAAGTTTCTCTTTTTGCTTCTTTGGAGAAGGGCCAGTCTTTACTATTACCTTTGGATATGTCCTTCAGCTTTCTAACACACACTCTTCAGCCTTCCAGAGCAGATCATTTAGCTTTCTGTTTAAATTTTTTTTTTATTGTAGGTACTGAGACTCAAACTTGGGCCTTTGTGCTTCCAAGGAATGCATGGTACCTTCTGAGCTACATCCCCAACCCAACCTTCAGCTTTCTGATATATGAACTCACACTGAACGTGGCCATGATCCCAGCCCCAAGCATGCAGATGGCCCTTTTGCATTCAGCCACCTTTGACTCTACAGGCAGCCATTGTAAGCCTACTTTGTAAATACTTTATATATCACACTAATTCTGTTCTTCTACTAAACCCTAGGTAGTGTACGGGCACAGACAAGATTAGTCACAGAGCCCCACTTACCACTCTCATGATTACATCTGTTTATAGTTTGCCTGGAAACAGCAGGGAAAGTGAAGATCACGCAGGCACAGTCCTAGTGGTTACATGTGGGAAACGGGGGAAAAGGGATATAACTAGAACTTTCGCATTAAGTTCTAGTCTCCTGTGGGTTGACGACACACAGCAAAGTAATTAATAATTAGGCAAAAATGAGACTTAAAGAAGCTGAGTTTGGGCCTGATCCATGCTACTCTGGGCAGCAAGACCCCAAACCCCAGCCTGCAACATCTCCCCCCAACCCCACATCAAAGCTTGCTACACCTTCCATTCCATTTTATTTATTTATTTTTTTTGAGACAGGGTCTCACTTTGTGGTTCAGGCTGGCCCTGAGCTCAGCCTCCAACTCACATCACAGCAATCCTCCTGCCTCTGCCTCCCGAGTGCTGGGATGACAGGCGTGAGCCACCACGCCCGGCACCGTGGTATGTGGTACTGGTTGCTGCTGGGCATGAGTCTGCATGCCCAGTATGGTATGTGGTTATCGGGGATTGAACCCTGGTCCTTGCGCTTCAAGACAGGCGCCGGAACCACTGAGATAACTCTCCGGCCCCATTCTATACATTTTAAAAGACCCAGGAGAAAAAAAAAAGAAAAAAGACCCAGGAGGCTAACAATAGTCCTAGAGAAGTTATCTTGTTGGACATCCTGCGGGGCAGAGCAGATGTCAGCAACAGCCCTTGAGAAGTTAGGCGGATGGGTGCAGTTCTGCCCTGACGCACCACAGCATGGGGGACCACTGAGTCTTTGTTGCTACCAGAGGTGAAGACAAGAGTTAAGTCCAAAGTCCATCTGCAGGCAGGAAAGCATGGTCAGTTTTGATCATGCAATTATTTCTCCTAAAAAGGACTGTTCCCAATAGTTACAACTTAAATTGGCTGTAGTTGGGTCAAGCTGGACCTGTAAATATAGAAAGAAATCCATTCTTTCACTGCCCCATGGACTAGAAGTCTGAGGTGAGGTTATAACAGGATCTGGCTCTGGTCTCTTCCTGGCTCCTTCTCCATCTAGCCTCGTGGGCCTTGGCTTAGTACATGTGGGATAGGGAACCTTGAGTTTCATTCTAAGGACACTGATCCCTTCAGCCCAGGCCCCACCTAACTCCAGTGACCCACCCCAAATGCCCTTCTGCAAACGCTGTCAGGTAGGGGACAGAAACCTTCAGTCCATGCCAAGAAGTTTGGAGTGAGCCACCACAGCAGAGAATGTAGCCCCTCAGCCAATTCCAGTTGAATCACAGCCCTCAAATACAATTAGGGGAAGTGTCCTTGATATCAACCTGGTCACACTGCAAAGAGTTTCCCACAAGTCTTCCTCCCACCCTTCCCAGAAGGCCTGCAGGGAAGACTCCTCAGCTAGCTGTGGATGGAAAAGAGGAAATACAGATTCCAGGGACACTGGTTCCAAACTGACCAGGTCCTGGAGCCCTGAGTCAGAGGGCTCTGTTGCCCAAGAGTCAGAGGAAATTGTGGAGGTCAGGTGCTCCACAGAGTCCTAACTCAGGTCCATCTCTTGGGGCTATGGTCCCTATGTTTAGTCCTCATTTCCAGACACATTGAGAACCCATGTTGGCTCCCTGTGAAGGCTGTTGGGGTAGGAAAGGCCACAGGATCGATCCATCAGAGCCGCCTCTACCAAGGGAAGCAGGTGCACAAAACCAGTACACATACAAGAAAGGGTCAGGAAAAAGTGCCACCGTCTACAGATCGGGGGCAGGGCAGCCCCCTCAGGCCCATTCACCTCACTTGTGTGGCCTGTGCAGAAACAAATGAATCTTAGACTACAGAAGCAGCTCTTGAAAGCTAGCCACAGATCCCTGTGCACTTGGACAGCAACGACTTCAACTGCCACTGTGATGTGGTTCCAGCACCCAGACAGAAGTCAGCATAGCCTGGTGCTAGCTTCTCTGCACCCTAGGAAGACAGTCAGCCCCTGACTCCAGGATATCTGTCCTCCAGCCCAGAAGTCACATCTGTTCTGTCAGGAACTAGGTCCCAGACACTACCACAGGAAACAGATTTATCCACACTGCAGACATCATGTCATGTGGACTTAAAGGACAGAAGAGCACACTCCCTAACCACTTCAGAAGGGCACACGTGCCATGAGTGGAAGATGCACTCTACAGAAAGCCGGCTCTGGTGGTGCACATCTGCTGTCCTGGTGTTTTGGGATGTAAGAGACAGAAGAGACCAATAGGAAACGGAAGGATTTTCTTCTAGGTTGTAGGTTAACTGGTTCAGTGGATTAATGTCCAAAGGTTCAGCCCAGAACTAAGGATAAACTCTAGTTTTATACATTTGGTCAAAGGGAGGTGATCTTTCTAGTAATGTAGCAAGTGAGTTTAAAGGAACAGGACAAAGATGGATGGTTTTGTAATTTAGCCTTGAAGGTAGAGTCTTATGAATACTGTGAGAACAAGATGACATAAACTTTGTTTACAGGGCTGGAGAATTAGTTCAGTGGTTCTGGCACCTGCCTTGCAATCACAAGGGTTTGGGTTTGATCCGCGGTAACCACACACAATAACACCAGTCGTGGTGATTCATGCCCACCATCAATCAGTACCACATACCACAATGCTGGTCATGGTGGCTCACACCTGTAATCCCAGCACTCAGGAGGCAGAGGCAGGAGGATTGCTGTGAATTTTAGGTTTGCCTGGGCTACATAGTGAGCTCAGAGCTAGTCTGAAATACCAACTGAGACTCTGTCTCAAAAAAAAAATTTTTTTTTTTTAGGTTTTTTGAGTCAGGGTCTCGCTTTGTAGTTCAGGCTGGCCCTGAGCTTAACCTCAAACTCACATCACAGCAATCCTCCTGCCTCTGCCTCCCAAGTGCTGGGATTACAGGTGTGAGCCACCATGCCTGGCACTGTGGTATATGGTACTGATTGATGCTGGGTATGAGTCTCCATGCCCAGTATTGTTATGTGGTTACCGAGGCTCGAACCTGGGTCCTTGCACTTGTATGACAGGTGCCAGAACCACTGAGCTAAATCCCCGGCCCCCCCTCAGATTTTTTTTTTTGTTTGTTTACAGGACAGAGTTGCCAATTTCATCTGTACAACAACAAGGAGCTATAGCTAAAGGGGTGAGAAGGCAGTTGACCTGAGCGAGAAGCTGCCCAGGGCTAGGAAAGACTTGTTTTAAATTAGGTTCTGCTTCACTAGCACTCTGAGAGAGGTGGCAAGAAGACCACAAATACAAACCCAAGTCTAGGATGTGCAATTTCATGACCTAGTGAGACACTCTTTCAAAATAAAAAATAATGAAAGGAGTGGATATGTAGCATTCTATACAAAGGGCCTGGCTTCAATCTAGAATACAAAACAATATAAAATGAAATTAAAAACATAAAGAGCCTGGGAAGGGAATCTAGGATCTAGCAGTACAATTCTGCTTGATGCTCCTCAGAAGTACAAAGTAATTGACCACCCCAAGTCTCGAGTGCACAGAGACATCTCTGCTCACCCTGCTGGCGTGTGTGCAGTGTCCCTCTGCTCCTGCTCCTGCTCCTTTTCGGACTGCATCCCTCCCCTCTTGCTCCTCTGTGTGCAGCACTCTTCTCTTCCTCCTGCCTCTGTGTACCTCATCCCTCTCCTGCTCCTCTGTGAGCTCAGCCTTGAACTCACAGCAATCCTCCTGCCTCCACCCCCCAAGTGCTGGGATTACAGGCGTGGTGCCATAATGCCTGGCACTATGGTATGTGGTACTGATTGCTGGTGGGCATGAGTCACCATGCCTGGCATTGTTGTAGGTGTTACTAGGGATCGAACTAGGGAGCCTGTGCTTGCAAGGCAGGTGCTGGAACCACTGAGCTAAATCCCTGGCTCCTATAGCAAAGTGTTTTACACAGTGAAGTATTATTATTATTCAATCACCTTCCAAACAGCAAGGGGAGGCAGCCTAATGGTTTACCATACTACAAGGTGTTCCAAACCCACTCTTTTTGACACAGCAAGGTGTTCCACCCTCAACCTCTTAGGAAAACCAAGAAATTCCACCATTATAGTCTTCCACACAGAAAGGAGTTCTACCCTCATGGTCTACCACACAGCAATGAGTAATGTGTTCATGATCTTCCATACAGTGCAGATTTACACACTCAGAAAAAGATGTTCCACACAGCAGAGTTCCCCAGCCCCGAAGGTCATCCATACAGGAGGTTATTCTACCTTCATAGTCTTCCACAAAAGAAAGTGTTCAGCCCTCACAATCTTCCTTACAGGACACTGTTCTGTCATCTTCCACACAGCACAGTCTTCCAACCTTATGGTCTTCCTTGTTCTACACAGCTCCATGGTTTTTTACACAGCTAGTGACTCTCAGCAGGAAGGCGTTCCACCTCCACTGACTTCACACAGCACAGTGTCCCACCCATAAAGTCTTTTACATAGCCTGTTCATCCATGGTCTTCCACATAGCAAGTTGTTCCAACTTCGTGGTCTTTCACAACCAGGCCTCCTATCCTCAATGTCTTCCATGCAGCCAACTGTCTTATTATCATGGCCTTCCAAACAACAATGTGCCTGCACTCACCATTTCCCACATAGCACAGTCTTCCTCCCTCATGATTATCCACACAGCAAATACCGCATAGCATGGTATTCAGCTCTAGTGAGCTGCTTATACGACACAATCTTTCACACGTTGAAGTGTGTCATCTTCATGATCTTTTACATTCAAGATATTCTACCACAGTCTTCCACAGTGAACAACATTCTACATAGCAAGTATTCCACCTTCATAACCTTCCACACACCAAGGTTTTCACCCTCACAGTCTTCTACACACCACAGTCTTCCACATAGCAAGGTCTTCCACACACAAAGCTTTCCATATAGCACACAATACAACCTTCTTGATCTCCCACACAGCATCTTCTTCCGTCTCCATGGTCTTCACATACCAATGCATCCCACTCTCACAGTGTACAGACAGTAGACTTCCACCCCACAGTCCTCCACAAACTGAGGTGCTCCACTCTCACAGTCTTTCACACTGTACCTTGTTCCACCCTCACAGGGCACCACATGACAAGTAATTCTACGCGGCATGATGTTTCAACTTCACAGTCTCGTATATGACAAATCCCTCAAATAGCATGGCATTCAACTCTCACTCACTTCTTTTTTTTCACTTTTTATTTATCAATTGAAATGTATACAAATATTTTAAAAATATAATAAATACAAAAACATAGATTAAGTAGAAAATTATGCAGATACACTTGTCTAGCATTAACTGAGCCAAACATACTGAAAGTATATTAACTGAACACTATTTGATTTGTATTTCAAAATAAACAGGATTACAGTGATTGCATAATGATATAAAAGGCAGTTCTCTATCAAGAACTAATAGTTCTTTTTTTTTTTAAGGGTTTTTGAGACAGGGTCTTGCTTTGTGGTTCAGGCTGGCCCTGAGCTCAGCCTCCAACTCACACCACAGCAATCCTCCTGCCTCTGCCTCCCAGGTGCTGGGATTACAGGCATGAGCCACCACGCCCGGCACTGTGGTATTGGTACTGGTTGATGCTGGGGTGAGTCTCCATGCCCAGTACTGTTATGTGGTTACTGGGGATCGAACCCGGGTCCTTGCGCTTGCAAGACAGGCGCCGGAATCACTGAATTATATCCCCAGCCCAAGAACTAATAGTTCTTAATACATATTTCACTAAACAAAACACTCAGCCACATAAGGCAAAAATATAAAACAGAAAAGAAAAATCATAGATTCACAAATATTACTAAAAATTTCAATAATTGATAGTTCAATAATTGCCAGCTAAAGAAGATAGAAAAATCTGTGATGGAAAAGAAAAAATTAGCAACACCATGCCTCAAGCTAGGTGTGTCACTCTCTTGGTTGCCACACAGCGAAGTGTTCCACCCTCACCTTCTTCCAGACAGGAACTTGCTGCACACTGCTGACATACCACACGGCATGGTGTCCCACCATCATTGTCTTCCCCAGAGCAAGGCGTTTAGCCCTCTCTGTCTCTTACAGGTACCAATATTCCACCCTCATGGTCTTCCACACAGCATGCTATTCCCGTTCTCACTTTTTTTTTTTTTTTTTTTTTTGCGGCACCAGGGATCAAACCCAGGCTGTCATGCTTCCAAGATAGGCACAGTACCACTTGAGATAAATCCCTGGCCCTTTGCTTTTTTGTTTTTGTTTTTCTGAGACAGAGTCTTGCTATCTAGTTCAGGCTGGGGTTGTACTCACTATGCAGTCCAGGCTGGCCTCACACATGCAGCGTTCCTCCTCCTTTAGCCTGAGTGCTGGAACTACAGGCACGTGCCAGCACACTTGTCCCACCCTCATGGTCTTTGACAAGGCACACTGTTCCACCTGCATGGTCTTCCCATCCAGCAAGGTCTTTCACCCCCATTTTCTTCCACACAGCAAAGTGTTTCACCCTCACAGTCTTCTGACCTCACAATTTTCCATACAACACTCTCTTCCATTCAGAGGTGGGTAAAAGTGACTTGAGACTCACTTCTAAAGAGATCCTGGTGTTGAGTGGGAGAGTTGTGTCATATTAAGCAAAGCTTGGTTTTGCTTTTGTTATTCAACTATGAAATGTGGTTTAAAAATAGGTATACATGAGAGTTGCCATGAAGGAACCTTGTGAAGTTGTTCTATTGTCTGCGTGACCAGGCAGGGACCCTTCCTCTGTGGTTGGAGTGGACAGATCTAGTGAACATCAAACTCCAAAAGGCTGACAGAGTCTGATGTGGCAGTATGCAGAACAGGGGTGCCAGCCTTCCTCTACACCTCTGCCTCCTGCCCTTTGTCCTACCTGCAGTTTCCAGATGAACACAACAAATTCCCTGGGTGATGACCCTCGAAAATCACAGGGTTCAGAACACTCCTCTCCCTGCACCTGCTTTCCAACATATGCTTTTAAAGATTCTGTGTGGTCTCAGATCAGACATCATCCCCTCAGGAGTGGACACTAGCTGAAGTGAGCTTCCTTCCATTCTGCACCATCATCTCATTTCCTTTTCTCCACAGAATTCACCACCACTCACAATGACTGTGCTCACTTGTCTGTCTCTGCCCAGGCAAAACTGAACTTCACGGAAGAAAAGACTTTGTCTGTCTTGTCCACTGCTGTGTTCTACAAGGTGCAGCTCTTAAAGGTCTAGGCGACATCGCTGGGCTAAACGAGTGTGGTGGCAGGAAGGTATTGGGGTCCCCACAAAGCCACATAGGGAACAATGTGCATTTCATGATTACAAAGACAACTTGACCATGGAAAGTATATGAAGGGAGATGGGATGAAGGCAGCAGGTGATGAGTGGGAGAAGTCTGAAGGTCCCAGGACAGCAAAACGTGGCCAACTTAACCTTATGTACCGAGTGGGGACAGATGGATTAGTGTCAAAACAAGAAGCAGATGTTCCTAGCACCAGATGAGACCTTGTCTTCTCTCCCCCAAATCTGAGCCACCTGTGACAGCCCGGAACACTAGGGCCAAGGCCACCTACTGTTCCCACCAGGGTGTACTGACTCCAGGGTGCAAAGCCTTCAGGTGACTGTGGCTTAGTGCCAAACAGCACCCCCATCCGTGTCGTCCTGCCAGAGGCTAAAACACCACAGAGAGAAGCCAGCCTAGGTGCTGTGCCCACGGTCAGGATCTGTGGAAGGGCTAACCTTCAAGGTGGGGCAGGCACAGGCATGGAGCAGACATGTCCCCATGGGAAGAGGCAGGAGGACACCAGGGCAAGGGACGGAGCGGGCAGCACTGAGGCCAAATCATATCCACCACCCCCGCATTTGCGGCAGGTCACAGCAGTAAGAGGGGAGATGAGGCCTTCTGTCCACCTCAGGGCCTACCCCTGACCCACACCCTGTGCCGGAGCTCTCTGCTGCCCTTGCCACCCCACCCTGACCCTCTGCCCCTAGCCCTCCACGGAGTGTCCAGAGACTCCTCGCGCCCTCCTGGGGAATCCTCAGCCTGGCTCGCAGCTCCCACCCTTCCTCCTGCCCTACCTGCCCTCCCCCAGGGCACACGTCTTTCTCACTTGCTTTCTGGCCTCTCCATACCCAGGTTTCCCCAGGCTCCAGACCAGGTCGCCTGCTGCAGCGTCCCTCTACCCTCCGCGAGGATCCAGTCCCAGTCCCCGAGTCCCCGCGCGGGTGGCCCAGGTGGATGCGCGCGTCGTGGGCAGGGTCTCCGCGCGTCCCGCCCCCGCCGCCCATTGGCCCCGTGCGCTCCAGCCCCTCCCGATTGGCCGCGCGGCGGCTTCCCGGCGCGGTGGGTAGGAGCGCGGCGCGTGCCGCTCGGTCCCGCCGCGGCCCAGGCACTAGCAGCAGGCGGCCGGGCGGGGCGGCAGGGCAGGGGCGCCGAGGAGCCGCTCCCGCCGCCCACCCGGGCCGCGGCGGGGACTCGGGGTCGCGGCGGGGGCCGGGGTGGCGGACAAAGGGCCTTGCGGAGCCTCAGGCGCTGAATGTGGCGGGGATGTGGTGACGGCACTGAGCGCAGCGCGATGCCGTGGTTTCCAGTGAAGAAGGTCCGCAAGCGGATGAAGCTGCTGATGCTGATGCTGCTGCTCACCTGCGCCGCGTGGCTCACCTACGTGCACCTGAGCCTGGCTCGCCAAGGCCGCGCGGTGCGCCAGCGCCCGGGCCACGCGCGAGGTAGGGGGAGGGGCGCGGCTGGGCCCAGCACTGCTCCAGCAGGCAGGAGGGGTGGACCTGGGCAGATCCCTGCCCCGCCTGGCCTGTGTCCCCAAGGGGACCAGGGGGGATCTTAGCCACTCTCCCAACGGGGCCTGAGTGCAGCCTGATGCTTCCCGTGAGGTTTGCATACCCCATAGGAGTGCCTGGTGCTGCCTCTTCCGGCGCACACCCCACCTAGGGCTCCACAGACAAAGCAACCACTGTGGGCCAGAGGCTGGAGCCTAAGAAACTCTGACCTTTGACACGTGCTGTGGGCGGAGCTTGCTGGAGGTCCTGCCTGTCTGGTGGGAAGGGGGCAAGGCCCAGCAGGGAAGCAGGCGTCCTGAGGGTGTGGAAACAGGCGAGCAGCACTGGTCCTCCAGAGAGCACCCACCTCCTGTTCCTCCTGGAGGCAGGCACACTCGGCTCCCAGACCATCAGACCTTCAACAGCGTTTACACCTCATAGCTGCCACACCTTCCAGAGACCCCAGCACGGGGCTGCCCCTAAAAGAAGCCCGTATCCATTCCAGCTGTCAGCAGATAGGACAGGACCCTGAGCTGACAGCATCATAATGTATAGGGAGCATCGGCCAGTGCTGTGGTTTCCCCAACAGCCAGGGGCCTCCCTGTGAGCCAACAAGGAGTCTGAGCCGAGTAGGAGAGCTTAGAGACACAGGAGTCCCAATTCTGGAACTTGGACCCCTCTGCCCTCACTTGGTCTACCAGAGCAACTCCAATGGCCCTCATTCCTGGGCAGACAGGAGCTGTTCTAGGTCCTGGAAGGTCAGAGCTGCCAAGGAGGAGGCTCAGAGCAGCCTGGACTGCACAGGCAGTACCAGCCCCCACACACCTATGTCTGAACTAAAACCCTGTCTCCTGTCTCACCAGGCCAAGTTGCTGAGCCACTGAGCAGCTGGACAGCTGTGGGGTCCTTCTGACTATCCATCAGGGGAGGCAGTGTGAACAGAGGTCTCCAGGAGAGGGTAGAGCAGGCCTTGGCTGGGACCCTGCTACAGAAGGCCCCATCACCCAGTCACCCCTACAACCACATGTCTTGATTTAGCAGGGGCTGTGGGCATCTGACCGGGCTGTGGGAGTTTGTCCAGGGGCATGTTAGATACTTGCTTCCTAGGGGAAGGGGGGGGGCCGATGGGAGAACCTGGAATGAGGGGAAGCAGCAAACACTGCCAAGATGTCAAAGGCCAGAAGGCCCTGGAAAGCCCCTACCCCCAGAGAAGGGCCCCTAGCAGTTTGGTCTCAGCTTTGACTGAGCAGGATTCTACTTCCTGAGGTCTGTGGAAAGACAGACAGGCACGTCAGGCTTGGCTTTGAAGCAAGCTTCGGTGGTATCCCTCTGTGGAAACATCCGGAGAGGCAGAGATGGGTTAAAGTGAAGCCTCCCCTTTAGAGGCTCAGATTCTAAGGCAGGAACACAGTAGCATGTTGAGGTTCACAGGTTCAGGAAGAGATCCAGGAAGAAGGGCAAATAGGGGTCTTTGGAGAGTAGGCAGGCTGTGGAGCAGACCATAGAGAACAATCTCTCTCTAAGACTTGCCACCAGGACCGCTGGCAGGCAGGAGAGTATGCCCATCTCTCCCCTGCCCCAGCTGGTCCAGGCCAAGGACCAGACCTTACTTGGCCTCTGGGTGACAGTACTGGTCTCCCTCACTGCCAGGATACTTACTGCAGTAACCCACAGCTCTCAAATTTGTGAGGAAGGCAACACACAGGAAAGGTGCTACAGATGCTGAGTTGTCCTGATTTCTTCTCAAGGCAGAGCTACTATGTGAGGACAGCCAGGTGGCTGATACACACTAACCTATTGCATGTGCACCTAGATGCATGCTGGCCTGATACCTGTATGCTCAGATACACACTGGCCTATTGTGTGTACATGCTAGCCTGTTACATATGTGCACACTTTCACATTGGCCTGTTGTATATGCACAATAGGCATCAACTGGCCTATTGTGCAGATAAACACTGGCCTGTGGTATGTGCACAGATATGTGCTAGCCTGTCATGTGTGCAGATATGTGCTGTGTTGTTGCATATGCATCCAGGTACACACTAGCCTGTTGCCTGTGCACGCAGATACAGGCTAACCTGCATATGCATAGCTCTGCACCCCTGCACCAGCCAGAGGGGGGAAGAGTTAGTGAGGGGCTCCTGCCCACATTGTCCACTGAGATGGGATGTAGAAAGGCCAGTGTGAGGAGTGGCCAGGTGGGAGTAGGATGTCAGATGCCATGAGGGAGCAGACATGGCAGGACACTCCAGCAGGAAACAGCACAGCCTTCCTGCCTGTACTGTCCACGTGGAAAAGGTCTCCTGCTCCAGCTGACACCAAACAGAAGTTCTAGCTCAGAAAGGCTCTGTGCCACTTACACATCTCACATGCCCCCACAGATGGTGAGAAGCTGGCTGACGTGACAGATGGCCGGGGTATCCGGGTGGTGCCATCAGCACAGAGGATGGAGGACTCCAGTGAGAGTCGTGAGGAGGAGCAAGCAGTAAGTAGAGGTTATGAGAGAAGCTGGGTGTGCTCAAGGCCGCCTGGAGAGATGGAACAGTCCAGCCTGGAGTTCCAAGTCACTGGAGTGTCACTGGGTGTCTGCCTGGCCAGGTATGACCCGGCATCCAGTTGTGGAGGTCTGGCCACATGGCCAAATGTATGATATGGAGGCGGGAAACTATGCCTTTGTGGTGCCTGGGCAGATTGTATGTGGCTGTAGGACCCCTCCCTGCTCTCTTCATCCTGCAGCACGAAGGTCAGGACACAGATGAGCTGTTTCCTGGGGAAGCCAACAAGCCACCCCCACTGAACCTCACCCTTCAGGTGCCTGTGTGGCGGGAAGAGGTAAGTTCTGCTGGGCCTGGAAGGACTGGGAGGTGATGGGGAGGCCGTGCAGTAGCTGAAGCCCCTCTGCCCTCAGTACAAGGGGCAGGTGAACCTGCATGTATTTGAGGACTGGTGTGGGGGCGCCGTGGGCCACCTAAGGAGGAACCTGCACTTCCCACTGTTCCCCCACGTGAGTGCCCTACAGCAGCGGGTAGTGGGTGGGGCCAGGCTGTGCAGCAGATGTTGACATAGTCCCTGCCCTCAGACCCGCACGACCGTTAAGAAGCTGGCCGTGTCTCCCAGATGGAAGAACTATGGACTCCGGATCTTTGGCTACATCCACCCAGCAAGAGATGGTGCGAGGTTGGGGTGGGGGTGGGAGGGGCCAGTGGGGCTTGGCCCTGACCCTGGCCTTTGAACTAGGAGATGTCCAGTTCTCTGTGGCTTCAGACGACAATTCTGAGTTCTGGCTGAGCCCAGATGAGAGCCCAGCAGCCGCCCAGCTTGTGGCCTTCGTGGGCAAGGTACTTTGCCCAGGCCAGGCCCTGCCCGCCCCAGGTTTCTCCAAGGGAAGGGACATCCCACAACCCTCTGTATTACCCCTAGACTGGCTCAGAGTGGACAGCTCCTGGAGAATTCACTAAGTTCAGCTCCCAGGTGTCCAAGCCCAGACGGTGAGTGAATGTAGGAGGTATAAGCATTTGTGTGCATTTGCATGCAAGTATTGGTGCATATGAGTGGGATGTGTACAGGAATTCATACATGTATGTATACATGTGTTGGTGTGTGAGGTTAGGTGTTTAAGCATTCTTGTGCACATGTTGGTATGTGTAATTGGGGTATGTACAAGCATTCATATGTATATACTTGTATGTGTTGGTGTGTGAGTGACTGGGGTGTGTATAATCGTTCATGGGTATCCACACATACTGGTGTGTGTGACAGATATGTACGGACATATGCACATGGCTTGCTGGTGTGGTTATGTACATTCATGTGTACATGCACATGTGTGTTGGTACATGGTGTGTGTATAACAACTAGTGTATGCACATGTGTTGGTGCGCAGGTGACATGTAAAAGCATTCCTGTAGGCATACATGTTGTATAACTGGTGTGTAAGTGTTTATGTATATGTACACATGGGTTGGTAATGACTGGTGGGTGTATAAGCATTCGTGTGTGTATGCATGTGTGTGCTGGTGAATGTGACCAGAGTACGTGTAAAGCACTTTGTACACATATGTTGGTGTGTGTGTGGCTGTGGTGTATATTCGAACATTCATCTGTGTATGCACACATGTTGGTGCATGTGATTGTGTTGTGTGTACCAGCATTCGGTGGGTGTGCATGTTTGTTGACATGTCACTTGTTTGCATGTATATTGGTGTGTGACTTGTGTGTACAAGCACTTGTGTTTGCAGTTAGTGTATGTGAATGGCTGGTATTTGTACAAGGGCTCATGCACACATACTGATATGTGTGACTAGGGTGTGTATGTGAGCATTTACAAATTCACATGCATGTATGTGTGTATTTACTTGTATATTGGTTTGCGTGACTGGCGTGTGTCTACCAGTATTTGTATGTGTGCGCGCACATATTGGCACGTGAGAGACCTGGGGCCATCTCATCCTCTGTACCTTACCACACTGTATCAGCCACACCCAGCCAGACTGCTGTCCCCAGGTGCCTAGCCAGGAGGCCTGGGAGCGCGGCCTATTTCTTGGGGGTTCCTTCTCTTCACAGGCTTATGACCTCCCGGAGGTACTACTTTGAACTGCTTCACAAGCAGGATGACCGGGGCTCAGACCACGTGGAAGTGGGTGTGAGTGCCTCACCTCACCTCCCCAACCACCTCTCACCTTGCCCCAGGGCACAGCAGTGTGATCCACACTGTAAAGGATCTTCAGGGCTGGGGTCCGCTGTGCCTTTGGAGCGTGGAAGAGCCCAGGGTGCAGGGGGGTAGAAGTAAGGGTGGAAAGTGCGGCCTGTTGGTTCCAGACCTGAAGGGGTCTAGAACCACATGGGGTATAGAGTGGAGCTGGACCTTGCAGACTGTCCCAAGAACAGTGGAATTTCCATTCCAGGAAAACCTATGAGCTGGATAGGATCCCGGGAGGAAAGAAAAGCAGTGTGGAGGGAAAGGGATTTCCATAGCAAGAGAAGACAGAACATAGCTGGGTGGAGTTGGGGGAGGAGAACCATGAGCAGGGGTCGGGGGTGCTTAGCCCCAGATCCATAGTGGTCCTGCGTGTCTGGTGTGTTGATGTCACTCAGATCAGCATGTTGTGCACACGGGCTCTGACGTGATCCTGGGGAAGCCAGGGGGTTGATGAGAGGGTCTAGGAAGAACTGGGTATAGAACGGCCTGAGTCAGCCTCTCAAGAAGCTCAATTTGGGACCAAGGGAAGGGATGGCATCTGCAAAGGAGACCAAAAGAGGAGCTGGGGACAGGGCAGACAGGTCCTGGTGGGGGTACTGGTTCTGACCCTTGTGAGGCCATCAGTACCCTTAGGAAGCCTGTGCTGCAAAGCCAGAGAGCAAGTGAGGTTGTAGGAAGATATCTGGAAATTCTGGAGGTCAGGGGGGAGAGGGATAGGGTCAGGATCAACACCAAGGGTCTCCCCAGCCTTCAGGACCTCTTGCCAGCCTCTGCTTCCCGGGTGCTGGTAACCTCGGACCCACCCACCTCAAGATGCTTGCTTCCTTTGAGGAGTCACTCCCATATTGCCCCCCCCCCCTCTTAAGCCAAGGAGACCCCTCCTGCCTGCCTCAGCCTCTTCTGTCTTACCCTAGTGGCGCACTTACCTGCCAGGCCTCAAGTTTGAAGTCATCGGCTCTGCCCACATCTCCCTGTACACAGGTACTCCAAGGCACCGGGGGAGGCGGCAGCTCTAGGGGTGGCTCAGCCGGGTGCTAAGCAGGACCTGGCTCAACTTTGGGCCCACAGATGAGTCGTCCCTGAAGATGGACCATGTGGCTCACGTACCCCAGTCTCCAGCCAGCCATGTTGGGGGCCGTCTGCCCACAGAGGAGCCCAGCGCAGACATGCTACGGCCGGACCCCAGGGACAGCTTCTTCCTCAGTGAGCCTGTACCCAGGGGACCGAGGGGTCAGGCCAGACAGGGCCAGACCTTGACAGCTATCCTTCCCACAGCACCCCGGGTGGAGCCCGCAAGCCTGGAGAGCGTGCTGGAGCCCTGCACTTACGCACCCACCTATGTTCTCAAGGACTTCCCCATCGCCAGATACCAGGGGCTGCAGTTTGTGAGTGCCCAGGCAGAGCCCCCCCCCATCACCCTGCTCACGTGTGCTCCAGGTGCCCCCTTCGTTCCTGAGGCCCTGATTCCTCACCTCATCCCCAGGTGTACCTATCCTTTGTGTATCCCAATGACTACACCCGCCTCACTCACATGGAGACGGATAACAAGTGCTTCTACCGCGAGTCTCCCCTGTACCTGGAAAGGTAGTGGGGCCTGGAGGGCATGAGGTGGGGTCTTGGTGAGGCAGGGACTCTGATGTCCTGCTACCCCAGGTTTGGTTTCTACAAATACATGAAGATGGACAGGCGCTCCGGGGAGAAGGATGAAGAGGAGGAGGTGCAGCGTCGCGCCTTCTTATTCCTCAGTCCTGATGGTGAGCCTCCCACACCCCACACACACCCCCTCACCCTGCGCGCCCACTCACCCCTCCTGCCCACAGACTTCCTGGATGATGAGGATGAGGGGGGACTGCTGGACAGTCTGGAGGAGGTGCTGCGTCGCGCCTTCTTATTCCTCAGTCCTGATGGTGAGCCTCCCACACCCCACACACACCCCCTCACCCTGCGCGCCCACTCACCCCTCCTGCCCACAGACTTCCTGGATGATGAGGACGAGGGGGAACTGCTGGACAGTCTGGAGCCCACCGAGGCGGGCCCACCACGGAGCAGACACAGGCCTCCCACGCCAGTGACCCCCACGGAGCGTGAGCCAGAGCCTGCAGCTTCCCACACCCTTCTGCCCCGCCGCTCACGAGCACTGCGCTGGGCAGTGCGCCCCCTGCCCCTCTTTCTGGGCCACGCACCACCCCCACGTGCCGCTGAGAAGACTCCTGCCAAAGTGTATGTGACTCGTGTGCGGCCCCGACCGCAGGCAGCCCCACATGGCCCAGGCTGGCCATCCCTGGCTGGCGTCCTCCTGCGTGCCAGGGCCCTGCCACGAGTGCAGCTTCGTGCACCACGGCCCCAGCGCCGGTCCCTCAGGCTGGGGCCCCGGGGCATAGAACCCCATGCACCGACCACCCCTGAGCCCCAGCCAGGCCATACACCAACAGCAGACACGAACTCATCGGCTGCCACGCAGTCCATAACCTCCTTCCTGAGCTTGTCCCAGGTATCCCAGCCACAGCTGCCCACAGAGGGTGAAGATGAGGAGGAGGGGGAGGATGAGAATAGGGCACCAGGTGACGAGGTGGCCTCGGAGGACAGCGAGGAGGATGCCGCAGGACGCATGCCCAGACGTTGGCAAGAAGACACTATTGACTGGCAGCGCACGTTCAGCGTGGGTGCTGTGGACTTCGAGCTACTACGCTCAGACTGGAACGACTTGCGCTGCAATGTGTCAGGCAACCTGCAGCTGCCAGAGGCTGAGGCTGTGGATGTGGCAGCCCAGTACATGGAGCGACTCAATGCACGCCATGGCGGGTAGGGCTGCACCCAGTGGAGGTGTCTCCATGGGACTGAGACATTT
>PVIR01033631.1:0-17774 GCA_004026965.1 Petromus typicus
CCTTGCGCTTGCAAGACAGGCGCCGGAACCACTGAGCTAACTCCCCGGCCCAGGCCTTAATTTTTTTAACTGCAGTGCTATTGAGTTTAGCTTTTTTTCTGTTATGGTTATTGCTTATTTACATCATGTCCCTTCCACTTATAATTATTTTTGCTTATGATTTGAGGTATAGAGACCTAATTTATTTAGATATTATTTGTTAAAGTACATGTTATATAAGATTTTCCAATTTAACCCTTTGGAAGTATAAGTTCAATGTGGGTCTGTTATCTGCTTTCTTTTGCTTTCTAGTTCTGGGCTGTCTCTGTGCACACGACCAGCCTGGGGTGTGTACCTAAGGTCTCCTCACATCGTTCCTGAGCTTGTATATTTCTTGGGCTGTGCAATCACTTTTCTCACTTTCTCAAGATCCATAATTATTGTAGAATGCTCTAGTCTTTCACATGTGGCTCCCAGAAGGGAAAAAAGGAAGGAGGTGTGAGTTTTCAAATTTAGTTACCACATCACTGAGGTTGGAGATTTTTTTGCTACAAATGGAAGGCAGTGACTAACACATGTCATGGGTTTGTTTGTATAAAGCAGATCTCCTCCCACGTGTGCCATGCTCAGCAGCCCCTGGCATACAGTGTTTCTGCCAGGGCCAACAGCACTGAGCAGCTGAGGCTGTTTTCCCTTCAGTTCTGCCCATCCCTCACCATATTCCCAGCCCCGCCATCACCTGTCATTCTAGCTGAGTAAAACAGCTAGTAAAGTAAAACAGATCTGAATTCCTGCAGAAACTGTCCTTGTCTGTGTCCACCAGTACTTATTCAGGGCCTCTCCTTAACAAGCCAGGAAGCCACCTCGGAAAGGAACAGTAACCTGGAAGAACACAGGCCAGCAGCCCACTGCAGAGAGACAGAAGCCGCTGGGAAGTCCACAGGCCCAGGCAGAAGAAGGCAGAGCTGGCCCGGAGGGAAAACAGGGAGGTGGGGAGAGTTGCTGAAGGGACGCTCTGTTTCTGGATTTATCATCTCAGTTTGTTTCCTTGTGGAGCTCGCCTTCTTCCGTCTGTTTTATCTTCTCTCCTATATCCCCGTCCTGTTTTCAGATCACGCCTTTCTTGACTCTTGAATCTAGTCTTTGTGTTTGTCCCTCTTATCCTTGCATCCGGTGACTGTATCACCATAGTCTGTGACAGACCTTCTTTGTCATCTTTGACGTCTGCACAGTAAGTGATAAACACTGGAAAGTCCCCTGAGGAACTGCAGCGTCTGTGACTAACAGAGTTCATCTTACATATCAGGCTCCTGATTAGGAGCCTGCAGTGTGTGGGTGTATAATTAACTAGACCCAGTTACACGCTTTGAAGCATCCTAGAGAAAGGGGCAAAGCATAAATAAAATTGAAAGTCTGTCTAGTAACCCACAGATTCATGTCTCCCTTCTGGCTGCCAACATTTTCCTGGTCCTGGTAAACAGACAGCAGGGAGTAGGAGCCGAGTCCTTGGCAGGGGTGGGAGTGGAAGGTGGGCAGAGAGATAGAAATAAATGGACAAACAAATCTCTGATGTAGGAATTTTCCAGTTGTTTCTGTGGCTGGAGAATTCACGTATTTGCTTTAAGCACACGTGGTTGATCACTTTCCCTCTGAAGTATAATTAATAATTTTTTATTTAAATGTGGATATGAGTAGACTGTTGATGAAATAGCTCTGTCCGTCCTCATTTCTTGTGGATGTCTTTTGCCACCATGGCCTATAATTGAGCCTGTTCTCTAATGCATTAATCCCCGTAGTTTATATTTTAAACTACTGAGAAAATCCCTTTAACTTTGTTGCAGCGCCAGTGTAGTTCAGACTGCAGCTATTTTGATGCGCTCATTTTCAACATATCCCTCTGTCTCGTTCTTCTTGGGAGGTCAGTGGTCTCTTCTGCATGAGCAGTTGTACTGTGGAACTTGAGGTCCATGGAGATGATTGTCAGGTGGGGTGCTGTGTGTTTCCACTGCTCCCTGCCTGGCAGTTTGTCATCTTCCGTCTCCTTCAGCAATGAGACCAGACCCCAGTATTCCTAACTGAAAAGACGGGATGCAGAAAGGCTCGCACATACTTGCTGAGGTATCTGTTGGGCTAAATCCTTAGCAAACCTGTGAACTGATACCCATTGGTGACCTGGGCTTCAGTGGTTTTTCTGCAGAGTAGTGATTTCCAATTCATGGGGCCATCAGAGTGCTGCCTGCTCCTCACAAAAGCATCTGTCTTCCCAAGTGCAAATCACTGACTTATGTGACTTTGCAGAGCTTTTTGTGCCTAGCCAGTCTGCAGCTGGCCTCATGTGCACACAGAACCAGTGGGCTGTGATTGGCAGCAAGAAGGCTGCCACTATGGATGGCAGAGCAGGACGGCTGGAAGCCCTCTCCTGGTGGTCACTGCCCCAGCCTCCTTGTGTAAGGAGGTGTTGTAGATGTAACGGTGTCACCGTGTGTACTTGTCCAGGGTTCTCCACAGCCATCCTGCTTAACTACCTCCTGTTTGTTCTGATTATTTACTGCAGATAAATAGAGTCAGCTACTTCGTGGATTCACCCTGGGAGAACTAGCAATTCTGCAGGAAACACTGCATTGCTGTTTTCTTCTGGAAGGCTCTGGATTTTCTTATAAATGACTGAGTGCAGCAAACTTGCTGCAGAAATGTGGCCATTTTTCTCCTAACTTTGAGAGTGGTTCATGAACCCCAGCCCCATCTTTCTTTTCCTGTGCTGGGGATTGAATTAAGCTATACCTTCCCCTCCTCTTTTTCCCCCTTCTCCCCTTTCCCTCCTCCTCCCTCTCTTTCTCTCTCTTTCTGCTTATTAATTTTGAATTGATAAGTTGCCCAAGTGAGGCTGGAACTTGTAATCCTTCTGCCTTAGGCTTCCAGAGCACTGCATTTACAGGTATGCATCACCATGCCCAGCTGAACCCATATCTTTTTCTTGAGATTTTGTAAATGATGTGCTCAAGTCTTCACCCTAATATCGCCAGCCATGGGGTGTCAAAGCTCTGGGTCCAGGAGTCACGCCTTTCCTGGATCAGTGCCCAGGTCACTAGTCTTGAAGATAGGTATTCAAGGGTGGTGGGTGGGTGGGAACCTGGTTCTGGGCTCAGATTGCCTGGACTCGTCCAACCTTCTCCTGACCCACCACAGTGACCCTGAGAGGTTCCACAGCTTCGTGTGCCACACATTTGAGGCTAATGCTCATACCTCATTGTAGGCTCACTGTGCAGATTAAACAAGGTCTTCCGACTTGGAGCCATTACTGGGTTATCTTCCATTTGACCTGTCAGCTCTATTTTCCAGATAAGGGAGTAGGCTGTTCACCTGGTGATATCTCAGAGAAATGCGGTGCACACACCTTGTCCCGGGGATGAGAGTTCCCTGACTAGAAGCACTGCCTGCTCAGAAGTATTCTGGAGAAGTCAGAAACTCCCTTGCTGGGGTCTTCTGGGCGGCAGTTGTGGAGGGTATCACTGTAATTCAGCCTAGTGGTTGCCCTCTGGAGCTCATAAGGAAGGCGAGGAGGGCAGGGCAGTGGGACAGAATGTGCTGGGAGAGGCCTGACCATCCTGAGTATCAGGTGAGGCCCAGGTAAAAGCCAGCCTGAGAGAAAGTGAGTCTTATTGAGTAACCAAGGAGTCCCCGCACAGGACCTTGCAGAGTGAGTGGTTTTGCAGGAGGAGGTGTAAGGAGGGGCATTGTTCCCACCTACCTTTTCCAGTAGTCACTGGCTCTTGGATTTCCAACTGGGGCCTGGTAGTGTTTCTGACCTACTTCTAGACTCTCAGGGTCTGTGAGTATAATCCGCATGGAAAGTAGTTCTGTGCTTGGCCTGCCTGAACCAAATTATTACTTTTTTTTAAAAAATTCAAATCTTTATTGGTACATTATTAATACAGATCATCATTGCATTCGACATTGAGAGTTTGTACCAGAGAGCTTCTCAGTGTAGAGCAGCAGACAGCGCAAGCAGACAGCGCAAGCAGACAGCGCAAGCAGCCTGCTTCATCACATCAATGTATGTGAAAATGAAACAGAATTATAACTCGAGTTGCTTGTGGTGCTAGCTAGCTCCTTTAAGGGTTTCAGTGGTTACTTGTGGCTCATGGCTGCCACATGGCCAGCACGGGGGACATTTCCACCATCATGGGAAATGGCTGTTGTGTTGTGTTGCTCTGGAGGGAGCCCTGGCATCATGCAGAGGGCGAGTGAGCAAGGCTCCTCTCCCACTTGTCCTCAGCTCCAGCTGTATGAGTCCCCAGGAGACCCTGTGCAAGGGTCTGTGCCGCAGTTCTCTACTTTCTGCCTAGATGTAGCTCTAAGAAAGATCATTGACTGTCTTGGTGAAAATATGGCTCATTGAATTGGTGAAATAAATCTCTCATGTCCCTTTTACTAGTAAAGAAACCGTCCTGCATGACCCCAAGTGAGACAGCTGGATGGAGGACTGAGGTGTCAGGGCCCTAAGGGGGCACAGATCACCACTTCAGAATCCTTAGTGGGTGCGGGGAAGTCAGGGGGGACCGACACTTAGGGTAGGTTGTCAGATCCACAGCCAGTTGCACATGGCATCGAAGTCTGCTTTGTACTCAGGAGCTCCCACCCTGGGTGGACACAGCCCACGGCTCAGTAGTAGCACCCAGTGCCTTGAAGCTCTATGACATAATCATATACACTGACCTGTATTTCTGGATTGCCCAACACAGTGTGCTCCTAAGGACCAAACCCTGCTTGGATCTGCAACTGGGGCCAATGGCACGCACCTTTGAACCAGGCTCCTCTCTGTGATGTACTTGGAGGTTCCATTATGACCTGGGATTTACAGAAACATTTTATTGTGTTCTGATATCTTGGAAAATCAAACCGTGCCACTGTAGCGCGTCAGGAGTGATGATTACAGAGATCAGGAGGCTTTCAGGCACCGTGTTTTACGGCTACTCTCTGATCTCATGTGAGGAAGAATTTTACCTTAGCCCAAGTTTGGTTATAACTTTCCAGAATAGCTCTCATTGTCAGAATCTAAATACATCTCAAAAACTTCCAAATTTTATAAATGATACTGTTTGTTGCATCTTTTGAAGGAACCTGAAATTTCAGAGTTAACTTGTCGGTGAGGTTATAGGGAGATAGAAATCTTTTCCCAGACACTGTGATTCTGCCGACTGTGTGAGCCCTTCATCTTGAAGGGGGATTTCTAGGCCCAGTGAAAAATATGAGGTTTGGTTTAGAAAAAGGGAGAATGTTAAGAATTCCTTGCAGTGAAAGCTGCATTGTTTTTAATCTCCTTCAAGATACCCCCCTTCCTCCAAATACACTTATTCCATGTTTCTTGTCTTTCTGAAGCAGTTCTGGGAGTCCTCTTTTGTGAATGTCTCTAGTTATCTGTTGTAACCGAGTTGCTATGTGAGTGCTCTTTCTCTACGTCTGTCCATCTGAAGAATTACAGTAGGGAGAGTTGGAGCACTGGCACATGACTTGAACCTCCTGAGCTGAAGAAAAGCTGTTGGGATTTGTGAGGCACCAAAATGTGACTCTCCATATGAAGCCTCGTTATGCACAAGAAGTTACTCCTTCATATGTGTGTCTTCCTGTAGACGCTGAAAGGTATTTGCATGAGGAACAGTTGCAGTGGAAGGCACTCTGTAGACCAGAGTCTGTGACGATTGTGTCACTAACTTGGGAAACCTCCTAGACCAGGCCATCTCACCGTTAGCATTATTGACACTTTGTGCTGGCTAATTTGTGGTAGGATGAAGTTGGAAGACATTTAGTTGCCTCTCTCCACTGGATACAAGTTGCAGTCTCATCCATGAAATGCAAAAATTTCTCTCAGACATCTTCCTGGTTGACAACCACTGCTGTAGACCCGGTGACATCATTCCCTAAGCCTTTGGGGTGGGGTTTCCAAGGAACATTCTAAGTCTACCTCAGATCTGACAGCGCCCCTCACAGTGTGATCACCAGAGTGTCCTGCCATCTTGCTTACTGCACCGAATTCCCCCCTACTGCATTAAGCCAGTATATAAGTGAGAATGTGTTCTTCTTAAAGTTAACATGTCACTACCCATCAGCCTGTAGAATATCTGTTTATCCTGTTACCAAATGTGTCTGAATATTTTACCATATTCCTAAACTCAAAATACAGTTACAGTGGCTTGATTTTTTTTTAAACTAAACTTTATCTAGATAGCTAGACTTCCTAGGAGAAGACTTGGGATTTGGCTGAAATTCTTGGGCCTTTTTTTCTCCTTCCCACAGGAATTCTTACATTAAATAAAGCAAATGAGCTCCTAGGCACAGGCGTGCCGGGCAGTTTCCTGATCCGAGTCAGTGAGAAGATCAAAGGCTACGTCCTGTCCTACCTCTCAGAAGAGGGCTGTAAACACTTCCTCATCGATGCCTCTGCTGACTCCTACAGCTTCCTGGGTGTAGACCAGCTGCAGCATGCCACCCTGGCAGATTTGGTGGAGTATCACAAGGTAAAGTGATTCATAAACTCAATTTGGCTTGTAAAGTATCGTCCTGTAACAGATCTAACGAAGAACAGCAATTAGAAGAAAAATGATTGCTATCAGAACGGGCCAATGAATCTTTGATAATAAAGATCCTTAATTGCTTTTCTTTTATCACAAAACCTAGTTCCTCCTCAGTTACTCAGGGAGAGCCCACTGAGCTAGAGAATATCACAGATGCAATCGGAATTGTGCACAGACTCGTCACATCAGGGAAACAAATTGTTAGAATTTAAGTCCTAGAGAAAAAGAGAGTGTGGGGATGAGGATAGAGTGTCATAACCCAGCCACGCTTAAGGGTGGGTCCCATCCTCGAGGAGGGAGGAAGAGCATTCACAGAACGGCTCACCCTGACTGTGTGCCTTCTGATTGACAGGATGAGCCCATCACGTCCTTGGGAAAGGAGCTCCTGCTCTACCCCTGCGGTCAGCAGGAGCAGCCGCCTGACTACTTGGAGCTGTTTGAGTGACAGTGTGCATCTGGGTCATCCTGCGACATTCCTCTTGACTTGGACAGAGCCAAAACCACCCTGCAGCGGAGCCAATGTGGAAAGTGTCCCTGAAGTCCTCACTGAAATCTCTCTTCTGCACAATCACTGGAGTTTAATGTCAAGGGAAAACGATCTCTGCTTCATTTTCAGTCCAAAAGCAAAGAGAGAAGAGTCCCAGTTTCAGCAGTGACCTAACATGAAGGATGTGACCTCAATAATGGATATAAGATAAAACAAACACAGAAGATACTGCAGCCTTTTAAGAATTCGAGTGTACTTCAAAAGCCAGCAGCTTCTGTGAATTGTTTATGACTTGTGCATTCCCTCTTTGTATCGTAGATCTCAGGGTCCTGCATCTGTGACCTTCCACCTTGGCCAGGAAATGCTGATGAGTCCTTACTGATGGCTCTGATGATCCTCAAAACATACCTGTCTTGCTGTGGGTATGTGAGGCAGAGAAATAACTCACAAGTATAAAGTGTATTGGACATTTTAAAATGTAAACCAAGGGGCTTGACATATAAAAATACATACTGGTTATAGGAACATGAGCAATCATCTGTGAGTTTATCTCCTTACTCTAAGGAATGAGGACAGGGCTTGGTAGGTCTCAGTGGTACACAGACAAGAATCCAGCCAATCACTGTTTGGAAATGACTTATGGATTGCATTGTGTTCCCCAAAAAGATACCTTGAAGTCCTAACTCCCTATACGAGTGTGACCATGTTTGCAGATGGAGATAATTTAAAATGAGGGTAGGATCTCAATCCAGTGGCTAGTGTCCTAGAGGGAGAGAGAGAGATTTAGAAACACAGGTACACAAAGAGGAAGATGGCCATGGGACAGCGGGCAGATAGGAATGCTGCTGCTGCTGCTTGGCAGGGAATATCAGGGGCTGGGAAAACCCCAGGCCCCACGAGAGAGGAAGGAAACAGATTTTCTCCAGAGGTGCAGGAGGAGACACAGCCTTGGGACACCTTGATTCCAGCCTTCCAGCCCTCAGAACTGACAGAGTAAATGTCTCCTTTAAGTCACCAGGTTTAAGATAATGTCATACACAGCCCAGAAAGCTAATACAGTAGCTGATGTAATTTTGGATCTTCATAGCTCACATACCCACCTATAGCCACATGGTCAAAATCCTCCATGAGGGATGGGAAAACTTTCCCAACTAAGTAGAGGTTTAGCTCTGAGAGGCCTGTCTGTTGAGCAGGATCCTGTGTTCTGTAGCACTGCTAACTACAACCTACAGCAATTTGGGGTTGAGCACCAATCCATAAGACAACTTGAGATGGATTTTGGGAGGCTGCGGCCCTCAGTCTCACTATTTTTTGGAGGATGGAGATTTACTTTATAGCAGAGGACCAATTTCATTCTTTAAAATTATCTCTCTGATGGGTCTGCAGTATGTCACGATGTTGTTGGCTGTAGCAAACTCATGCCCAGTGTAAAATGTAACCAAAGAAGAGGCCAGTGTGAGTTTTGATGAGAGAGCTTTAAATCTTCATCGTGTCTTTTTTTTTTTTTAATGTTTCATGTGGTTTCTGTTGTTAGACTTTTATAAGAACTCTTATCTTTCATTTCTGTCAGTCAACAGTTAGACACTGTGCCGAAACCGGCCCTCTCTTCCCACTACTTTCTGTATAGTTTTGGACAAGTTTCTTTACCTCTCTGAATTTCTTTTTGCTTCCAAAAGAAGACATTTTTATCATTGTTATTGGGTGCTCATTATTTTCATCCAGCTCTTCAATCTTAAATTGTATTACTCACTAGAATAAATGAAATACATTGTAGTCACAGTAGTCATAAAGATACCTAAGGTTCCAGAATCACATAAGTATGACGATAAGGAAGACCTAAAACAGGAAATGACGTGACTGAACTAACCTAATGCCACAAAGGAGAACATACTTGAGTTCTAAACTACTTTTCTGTTGATTATCAATACTCAGAGGAGTAAAGTATCTAGTGCCTGACAATATGATTCCCAGGAGTAATACTTAAAATTCTTTGGGAAAGACAATGGTTTGTGGAATCTAGAAATTGACTCAGTGGGGTTGAAGAGATCAGATTCAGTTTCTGATTCTAGTGATGGTCCAAGGTGAAATCCAGATGCTTTGGTCTTCTTTCATTGCCTGGTAAGTCCAGCTTCCTGACCCACCTCCCCCAAATCCCTTGGTCAGGGATGTTGCCCCAGTGTTACTTCAGATTCCAACTCCAGGGAGTCTGAGCTGCAGACTTTAGAGACTTTGGGTCTGTTCCCAAATGCTACTCCAGGCCTCAGGTGAGTCTTCTCTCCCTCAATAGGGCTCAAGACTCTCCCTCCTTCAGTTATCTCAGGTTTTCTGACCACTGTTTCTGTATCCCCAGAACCTCTCCCCCAAACAGGTCATCTGTAGGTCCCTGGATTTTGTCTCCTGCCCTACCTACTATACTAGGTTGCCCAAGAAAGTTAGCTTGTCCCTTCTTGTCACCAGATGGGCTAGCCCTTGTCAAGGTGTGTTAGTTGGTTCCAGTCTCACCCTAGGAAAAGCACAGGTATAGTTAGGAAGAAAAAGGATCAAAAGGGAGAAAATGTGAAGATAGGAAATGGACAGGCCACCAAAAATATCTCCAGGGAATTTATTTTTTTAAAATGGTCTATCTGAGTGAATGCTTTGGAGTTAAACTACCTTTTTAGTGTAACAGCATATACTAATATGACATGGGATTTGCTTTTAGGTTAAAAAGAGAAAAACTATTGAGAGTCAAATTTTTGCAATTGCCCCTTCTAGAGAGGTGTCTTTCTTCATTCACTAGAGTCCAAACATTTTGCTTTCACCACTCATATCTTGGACTTCTGCTATATGGTGCACAGAGAAGACACAATGGTGTTTATCGGATATGATAAGTATGTATCTGTGGGAAACTCTGCTTTCATTTTTGTCACAAACTTGGTTAACACTTTTAGGCCAAAGTGCACATGTCTTTC
The DNA here is from genome assembly GCA_004026965.1 of Petromus typicus. Lineage (NCBI taxonomy): Eukaryota > Metazoa > Chordata > Mammalia > Rodentia > Petromuridae > Petromus > Petromus typicus. Next base: position 9,990 of record PVIR01033631.1, read on the forward strand.
TTACTACACAAGTTTTCTACTATGATATCTTTAAGTATTACTTATATTTGAGTTGTTTTTTGCATCCTGGGGATAGCAATAAATCAGCATTCTCTTGGTGGTCTGTGTAATCTCTTCCTCATCGTTTTCACTTATTCTTTCTAATGTAGAAAGGAGCACTATTCATCTCTGACATTTCCACAGAAAAGATTGAAGTTTCTGCAATATTAATGCTGGTACTTTTTAAAACTCCATTGTGGGTTTTCATACAGCCATTGCATTTTCTGTTCCCTTCTCTCCTTCTGCAGGAATCTTTACCTCTCACTGCTTCCCAAGACCAGAAACTTATCAAGAAGCTTAAATAATCAAAGTCCTCTCATTTTAACCTGGGATAAAAAGATTATCTGGTAATTAAGTTGCTGGATATACAGACAACCTATTACCTATATCATTAGTTATGTGGAGTCTTGAGAGGAGAAATATGAGTGAGCTTTGACTTCTTCATTCTTAAAACAGGAGGTACTAAAGTCACCTGAGTCTGGAGGATCACAAGAGCAATGTCTTAAGTGCCTGCCACCTAGAGAAATATTTCCATGAGTGGTAATCATTCCCAGGGAGGTGTGGGGCCAACAAGGCTAGCATCCATTCAGGCTAGGCCCTCATTATTGACAGTTTATGGAACCAATGAGATGAGCACCCTAGTGGCCCACTACCTGGCATTTCTGGGGTGAACTCTACGAGGACAATGACTGGAACTCCCAGGTTACTAGTGTCCTAAAATTGGGCATTCATGAACTGACTCAATTGTCCATGGATTACCGATCACATACCTCAAATGTTGCCTCTCTTTTAGCACAAAAGACATTACTTTGGAACTTACTCTGCCTTTCTCCCCAACAGATTAGGTGGGGCCAAAGCTAAACGTGATATTGGCTAGTAAGAGTAAGGGTCTACTGCCTTTGTCCAACTAAGAAACGTTGGACTTTCCTTCCACCTTTATGAAGTCTTCTCATCGACTGAGTCAGGAGCCTGACTCCATAGCACTGTGCCCCAGGAGTAAAATGTGATGAAAGATACCCTCCTCTCTGAGGGCAGTGGAAACTGTCTTAATGCTGTGGGAGAGCCCCAGCAAATGCTTCCCAGTCAGTGTCCTCCCGTTTCTGACAGCCCTACACACCATGATCTGATTTTTACATGATTCCATTTGAGGTTAGAAACTGGAAGAAAGAAAAGGTTGTTAAATAAATGAAAATTTCCCATAGCTTCTGCTTGATATTGAGGGTTTTCTCTCCTTTTGCTTTTTAAATTTCTTCTCCAAGTGCTGTAGAGCTGTCACGTGCCAGGAGAGGGTGCTGACTGTTTTTAAAGGCGTCTGGTTGGATGCTGAAGGTGGGAATGGAGGACAGCAGAGCCGCCTGCGCTCTGCTCACCACCTTCTAGGCTAGAGTTGACTCTCCAGCTGCTGAGGAACCAGAAACAAATCCACTTCACCAAATGATCCATTCTGGTTGAGAGACATTTGGTGAGTGCAGGGCTGGCACCGCGGTAGGTGGCCTGGCCATCCCTGACTCTCAGCTGATGGTAGAGAAAGGCACAGAGCCAGCTTCTCTCTCCAGAGTCCCCGGCTGTGACCTTCCCTGTGACCACCGTCCCTTTCACCCTTCCTGCCTCTAGTCTCTCTGTTCTCACTAGAGGAGCCAAGAAGCCAGCTACAGCCCAGGGGACCAGAAAGCACACTGTTCAGCAATGCAGGGACCATCTGAAAGGCACCTTTGCTGACAGGAAAGAACATAATCTGTGTGCTAGGAAAAAACCCACCACCCAAACCCCTTAACCAACTGGCACAGATCCCATAGCTTTTGGCAGCTACAGCAAAGCCCTGAGCCTTGCCAGGAAAAAATAGCTTTGAATTACAATATAAAGCTAATAAGGATAGGTATCACACAAAGCTGCCAGGTATCTGATGTGTGTTGTGAAGAAAAGACACCCACACCCCTCAGAAGCTGCCCAAGGTCACTGGCAGCTCTCAGAAACAGTATCAAGTCCTTCAAACAAAACCACAACCCAAACACAAGTAGTCCCACCTGCACTACCCTTCTATTCAGGACGGTTTCTGAATTTCCCATCTGGAGTTCTGCACGGGATCTGTTCCTGGATAACTGTGCTCACAGGCTTCATTCCTTCTTTGGTTGTCTCAGGTGGAGCAAGATATACGGGGGCAGAGAAATGCTAGGAAACCAAGGCACGGGGAAGACAGGCTCTCAGCTCACCCCATGGCCAGAGCTCCTTTCTCTGCTGGAGTCAGCCGTGAGATAGGATAGTTCTGTTCCACTGGGCTCGCTTGATTCTGGGCGAGCCTTGGGATAAATCTTTCGTGTTTCTGAGCTTCAATTTTCTGCACCTGGAAAATGGAAGTAACACTATTGCTTACCTTGTACACTTGGCATTATAAACATAAGGCTCCTGGCTACGGTCCTTACTTCAAAGACATCTAATGCCTCCCATCTGCCTAGGGAAGCCATCAACTCCAAATTATCAGGTACAGAGTGTAAGGTAGAAATTATCTGTTGCCTTTTACACTCCTAGAACTCTTCTCTGTGGCTCAGATAGAGTGATCAGAATGACAAACAATCTAGTGCATGGCCCACAGTGGTGCACTGATTTCCTCCAGGAAGTGCTGGGCATACTGAGCTCAGCACTTGGCAGACACAGTCGTAAATGAGGAGTCCTATGCTGACTACAAACTAGACACACACAGCTAACTAGCTACTAGCTACTAGCTACCATGTGCAGACTAGGTGTGACGTGTCCTAAATTCGGCATCCATACCGACTCATTTAATCTTCACCACAATCCAGTGATACAGATATAATTACATTCATTATTCATGACCCTGAAGGAGAAAATGGAGGTGCAGGGACCTTGAGTGACTCATTTAAGATCAGGTAAGTTTCAAGTAAAAGCACTAGAATTAGAAGAGTGGTATGGTTGTGTATGCCTCAAATCCCGCCACTGAGGAGGCCGAGGCAAGGAGACTCCAAGTTCAAATTCAGCGGAGGCTACATAGCAAGATCCTGTTTAAACAACAATTGGGCTATAGTTGAAGTTCATTGGTAGAGTATTTGCCCGGCATGCATGAGGCCTGAGTTTAATTTCCGGTACCATCAAAGAAGTGAAATAAAATATAAACAAATAAAATTTACAACTGGGCATGGTGGAACATGCACCTGTAATCCCAGCACTAAGATAGGAGGATCACGAGTTGGAACCCAGCCCAGGCAATTTAGTGATTTAGAGAGACCCTGTACAAAGGCCCTTGGTTCAATCTCCAAGTACCACATAAAAACAAAAGCAAATATTGGAAATCGAATCGATTCCTGGCTGGAAAAGCCATGGTGTTAACAACTCACGGTACTGATTCTGGTAAGATCAGATAAAATTAGATATCAAGAGATTTTTCTTGAAAACAAACTAGTAGTGTGGGTTCCGGGTAGGTATTTTCATGGGTCAGATTCTCTCATTACTGATGTGTGGAAAGAAGACTTTATGACATTTATGTTTGGCAAGAGAGGCTGGAAGGTAGAAAACTGGAGGCAGGATAGCACAAAGAGGCCAGGTACTCACTCGGAGGCAGTGGTCTTAGTAAATCATTAACCGGAGGCTGGAGAAAGGTGCCAGGTGGAGGCAGCAAGGCTTGATTAAGTACCATTTGCTGATTTCCAAGATGCATGGTGTAGGTACTACTGTGGCTTATTTCAGGATGCCAACCTGTCCTCTTTGAGGGAGAGGCTAGGGAAAGGTTCTGAGGGGCTCTGATGCGGCGATACCCGTGTCAGTAGGGGAGACTCCAAGTGAATGCTAGACTCGAGCTCAGTAAGCTAGATGGTGGACAGGCAGCTGAGGGCGTAGCTATGGCATGGAGTGCAGAACAGGAAGGCCTTCACCCTTCCCAAGTCACAGCCTCCTGGTAGCATCCTTCCTGTGTAAGACACAACGTACTGGGCCCTTCATCCCACTTCATTACTGCTCTCCTTCACTGTGTGCCTTTAAATCCCAGCCTCCTCTTTATGCACCAGTGGGCCTGTTTCTTTTACATATTCCTCAGGTTGGCCAAGGACACAGATCACTTGCCGATATTTTCCAAGAGCTTTTGTCCTTTGTTAAAGCTGCTTTGCCTGGCTAGGCCAGGCCACTCTTTTCAGCCACTCTTAGTAATTTTTAAAGTTCAGTTCTTATCCCCTGTGCTGGGCATCTGTGCTGCGCGTTCTGAGTTTGCACAAAGGGCTGATTTGCCAGCAGAATGCATCCTGGCACTGCAGTGCGGAGAGTCAGAGCTGCCCAGTTTCATGGTGTATGGACTGGATCACTGCCACCGGGCTTGCTAGAAATGCATCCTCCTGACCCTGGTCAGTCATAAATCCATCAGGACTGCAGTTAGGACAGGCCAGACAGTGTCCTGAGGTCTCTAGTCACACCAGAGTAGGTGGAAATATTAAGCGCAGAATAGAAAGGGGCCTTGGAAAACACTTCTCAATTTCCTGTACTTTAAAAGGCCAAGTACAGTGTAGTAACAGTTCAGGCTTTTTATTACAGTCTTCTTCTTCATCTTGTCTGGTGTCAGTACCCAGGGGAGGTCTGACAGTGATTGGAGATAGTTATTCCCCTTCTAGGTGTTTTCCCAAAAGTGTTTAAGACATCATATTACAGTGATATACACATACCTATATTTATAGCAGCACAATTCATAATAGCTAAATCCTGGAAGCAGCCTACATGTCCAGCATTAGATGAATGGATAAAGCATAGGCGGCATTTATGTGCAATACAGTAGCACTCTGCCAGAAAGATAAACTTCTGTCACTTACAGAAAAATTAATGCATTTTGAACACACAGTGTCAAGTAGAATAAACCAGAAACACAGCTTAAATACAGTGCACCCTTGACTTACAAACTCAATTTATTTCTGAGGGCTGGTTGTAACTCAAGTCAGTCAGTTGAGGCTCAAGGTCCTCTATGCTGTCTTCAAAGTCTCTCTGCTGTGTACAGGCAGATTTCAGGCTCCTTAGAGAGACAATGGCCTAGGGTTTCTCATGAACCCCACACAGGAAAGATGTTGTGATGTTCCTTCCAGAACTCTAAGGATTCAATCTGTATCTGAGACCATCTGGAAACACAAGCAGCCAGCATTCAAATCACAACTCAAGAATCATAACTCAAAACTAAAATTGTGGTCATAGCCCAAGTTCTTCATATGCTAGGCTGGTTCTAACTTAAAGGTCCACTGTATTCTCTCAAATGAGAAATGAAAAATACGAATATAGAACAAAATACAAGATAGATAGTAGTTCTCCCAAATGGGAAGGGAATCAAGAGATGGAGGAAGTGGGGAGGAGACAGGTAAGAAAGGGAAAGAAAAAGGGAATTAAGTTGTGTTCTGTGCATTTACCGAGGATACACAAGGAATGTAACATGGACTGCAAACATGTAGGAAAAAAAGAAAGGAAGGAAGGAAGGAAGAAAAGAAAGAAAGAAAAGAAAGAAAGAAAGAAAGAAAGAAAGAAAGAAAAGAATTGTATAGGAGATACCTCTGACATCTATTGGCTAGAGGTCAGATAGAAATGTTCATGAATATCCTACAGTGCCTAGGATAACCCCACAATCACATCCAGCAAAGAATTGAGAAATTCTGATTTATGGATAAAAATTGCTCTGCAAAAAATTAAAGACATAGCATTCTTATTCCAAGAAGAACTCAAATTCACAAATCATATTTTATTAGCTGTGCAATGCCACCTTCCATTCATGTCTTGTGTTTTAATTAAATTTTATGAACTACCAGTACAAATCAATATAATCCTTTCTCTTACACCAACAGCTTGAATGCTCTTGGAGCTCTTAAACAATGAGTTTACTGTAGGCAAACAGAAGGAAAGGAATCAGGAGATAATTAGCTCATGCATCTGGTGCTGGCTAATAAATAAATAATCTTCACATGGATGTAGAAACCATTCAGCGTAACTGTACTTATTTTTTTTAAAAACACTTTGAAACTGTAATAAAATGCAATTTTCAGAAGCCTCCTGGTGACTGAGTAGAACAGCTTAATTTTAAAAATAATTAAGTTATTTCCACATAGCCTCAGGCGAGTGAAAGTGTAGGAAAAACGTCCATCACACTGGACTGTGGCAGATAGAGTTTTTTTCTCCTGTTTTTCTTCTTATGGATACCAGAAGCCAGGAAGAGCACCCTGCTTTGAAAAGAGATGGTTTGGTTCATAACTTTGGTTTATTTCAACAGGTAAGAAAGTGACTTGTAAATATACCCGGACCTCGTCAGTCAGAACACATTTCCTCTCAGTGAAGGTGAAAGTGTCTTCTTTCCTCCTGTGTTGTCTTTCCTCCTCCGGCCTATGCTTCAGACACAATACCCACACAGCTGCCTCTCGGCAGCCCCCGTCAGGCCTCCCTCGGTCTCAAGGCCTGACCTTCAGGGCCAGACAGTATCCGCATGTGATAAGACCTCGGATGTGCTTTCAATCCGACATTCTGCACAGAAAGTTCTCACGATGCATCTAACAATATCTTCTTAAAAAAACATAAACGTGTATGTGCTAACTTGTGCTCTCTTAGTAAGGCTTTCGAATTACTAATTAAATAAGCTGAATATAACTCACGAGAAAAAAAAAAGTGCTTTAAAAAAACAACAACAACAAATGGAGGTGGTTAAAAAGACGAACAGAAAGAGAAGCAGATTATTTTTGGTTAATCTTGGGGGGAAATGACACAGTATTTATGGTTCCTGGTCCACGTGGTCTGTCATTCTGTCTGATTTTTCCCACTGTCTTCACGAGGCTCATGACGGATAATTTCCGTATTTGACGCGGTTTCTTCTGCTGCCTTGTGAGTCTTTAGCATTCCTGCCACGAAAGCCTCACTGCTGGACTCACCCATAAAGGAGGACTGCGTTGGCTTTCCCCTTAAATGAACTTTTTACAAAACTAGTCATAATTCATGAATATTTCCATAAGCATGGAAAACAACAGGTCTCATTTTGTTGTAAACATGATAAAAACCTCCACTGCATCAGGCCTGTCATCTTCCGATCTCTCTGCCTTTGTCACACACTCATTGGGTCCATCTGGGCTCCTTGTTCGGGCACAGTGGAGTTATAATTCCTTTTGCAGAAAGCCAAGTGGAGAGAAACTGCAGGTTCCCTCCTCTCATCTCTCCCTAATCAGCCATATTCTTTTGTGCCCTTTAAGAGCAGTTTCTTCCTTGTTGCAGCCATTTTTTTTTTTTTTTTTTTTGGTAATTGCAAAAGGAAAAAAACATGTCTCCGAATCCAGCCCTCAGAGCTCATGTTTTCTTGCTGCTTGTCTTCTGTTTCTGTTTGCGCAGGTGAGCCTCTATCTCGTGGCGGAAGACCAGCATCCCCAGCTGCCCGTGGGACGCCTCGTTCATGGCCTTGGACTGCATGCACATCTTGTACTGCTCCGGGGTCAGCTCGTCCACACAGCGCTTCTCGTGCCAGAGATGGAACAGTCCCCGGACGGGCGTCCGCACCACTATGAGGTTGCTATGGAGATACTTGCGATACAGGTGCACGTCCTCTCCACCCCAGCCTTTGATGTCTAAGTCAAACCCACCTGTCGAGAGAGAACACACTGTTGAATAGCACCACACAGGCATGCCCTGACCTGTCCCAGCTCCCCTGCACTGCACAGGCACACAGCTTCCCACGGGAGGGCTGATTTATCACTCCTCCAACTTACCAGAGGAGCCTCAGGTTGAGACCCTGGAAATGCT